>CAUYLG010070229.1:0-48155 GCA_963573385.1 Cacajao melanocephalus
GGTGGGTGGGTTGTTATTTGGTGTTGAGTGGAAGAGTGGGGTTTTGATGGAAGTGGAGGGGAAGTGGATGGTCGGTGTGGGGATGTGGATGGATGGTGTGGTAGAGTGGAAGGGAGGGTAAGGGGAGAGGAGGGAAAAGAAGGAGTAGAGGGGAGGGGAAAGATGAGAGGGGGAAGGGGAGGAGGGGAGGAGGGAGAGGGGAGAGGGGAGAAAGAAGGAGGGGAGCAGGGAGGGAAAGGAAGGAGGTAGGGATACAGAGGGAGGGAGGGTGGGATTCCAGCCAGCTGCATACAGGCTAGGTCCTCAGACAGCTGGGCTACTTGTCCCATTCTGACCACTCTAACCTCGGCTCTTATGCTGGTACCTGCTCTTAGCCTTTGATCCAAAACCCCCTGGTTATTTCTGTCCCTTCCAAGTCTGGACCCAGTTGTCCTCTCTGCCCCTTTCTAATGCTCTCCCTAGGAAGAAAAGGCCGGGGTCTGAGTGCCAGCCCTTACTTAGAGGACCTTCACTAGAGGTCTCGGCTGTGACTTCTGCAGGGAAGCATTTTCTGATCCCAGCCAATGGTAGTTAGAGGCTAGTCTGCTGTGCTCCTAAAACCCCTGAGAGAATGCATATGGCATTGTTTTAGAATCATCTATCTACCGGCACTCTGCCCTACTAGAATGTAAGTACTTCGAGGGTAGAATCTGTGTCTTCTTCACCACCTTATTCCTAATGCCTGGCATGGGATAGGAACTCAAACTATATTTACTAAATAAATGTATGAAGGCAGACAAGAATATTTTAAGGGACACAAAGTTCTTTCTGCTAAAGCTAAAATCATATCCTCGTTAAGTTGCACTTTGAGGGACTCCTTCCAGGGGCCTCTGGAGAAGCTCAGGAAGAGCCTATGCAAGAGAGTTACAGGAAGGCATTTACCACAGATCCAAAATATGTGCTGGCCTGTGGAGAGGAGAGAGAGAACTGGGCAGCATTGGTGTCTCCTGCCTAGCAGGGATAAGTTGGCAGTTAGGAGGCACCTCATGAGAGAGAGGGGGAAGTAGAGGAAGAAAAGGGAGGGAGAGAGGGAGAGAGAGTAGTCAGGTGAGCCCAGGAGGTAGAGCGAAGCTACAAATCCAAAACGCTCCAGCAGCCACATCCTTCAGGACCCCTTATCTACAAGCCCTACTTATCCTACACATGAAGTTCCCTATTTGTACAAATCTTCGTCAAGAATACTTGTGGGCCTGGCACAGTGGTTCATGCCGTAAGCTCAGCAGATTTGTAGGCTGAGATGGGCAGATCACTTGAGGCCAGGAGTTTGAGATGAGCCTGGCCAACATGGTGAAAACCCATCTTTACTAAAAGCACAAAAATTAGCCAGGCATGGTGGCATGTGCATGTAATTCCAGCTACTCCGGAGGCTGGGGCAGGAGAATCACTTGAGCCTGAGAGATGGAGGCTGCAGTGAGCTGAGATCACACCACTGCACTCCACCTCAGATGGAGACTCCATCTCAGAACCAAAAAAGAAAAAGAATACTTGTGAGCTGCTGCAGCCTACCAGTCAGGACCCACAGCCCCAGAGATGAGAAAATAAGAGATGGGAGCTCATCCAGCCCTGTGTCTCTCTTTGGGAGCTCCCAATCTCAACTCTGCAAAAGCCTGAACTCCACAAGGGGCACCTGATGAGATAGACACATACAGAGCCCTGCAACCTGGGGCTCAGGGGATGCTCCTAGAGGGGCCTGGGTGTGGACCTTGGTCAACGGGAAGGATTTGTGGGGAGGATACCAGGTGGGGTTGGAAACCGGCAAATGGAGAAGTTGGGCAAAAAGAGTAGGTGGCAGGAAAAGGCATGAAGATGTACTATCAATGTGACTTATCCTACTGATGCTGACCTTGACCACCTGGCTGAGGTGACACCTGCCAGGTTTCTCCACTGCAAAGTTACTCTATTTTTCCCCCATCATTCTTTGGAAGTAACTGTGTGCAGCCCACTCTTGAGAGATATGGAGCTACGTTCCACTTCTCTGAGGACAGAGAATCTACATAAATGATTTTGAATTCTTCCACACAGGAGATTTGTCTGTTCTTCCTCTGTTTTTGTATTCAATCATTTGTTTATATAAATTACTACTCTATTTTCTTGCTAAAATTGTTCAACTTTGGCCATTGGGAACTCTTTTAGTTACTGCTGCACTCCTATAATACCCCTTTTGCTGAGGGTGGTTGGGTGGTTTTGAGAACTTTCTTATTTTATGGCACTATAAGATCCTCCAGGCTCACCTTACGTATTTCTTACCCTAGTCCCAGAATCAGCCCATGGTTCCTCTTACTAGAGAATGGTATTAGAAACCAATATCTGGGCACTATATGTGCCCATTGCAACTGAGGTGTTCTTGCTAGGCTCTCTCCACTGACGAAGAAAGGAAACACATATTAGTATACTAATGTGTATATCTACATTCATCTGTAAATTTCAATACATATCTATCTGTGTCCATATTAAGCTAAACATGAATTTATGCCAATGTCTCCAACTCTAATCTGTTACAGTATGAATCATTCTAGCCTCCTCTCCCTGCGTGTCTGTAACCTCCTTCTCTAACAGTAAAAACCAGGCTCCTGCCATCTCCCATCCATTTACTCAATTGTTCAATTCCAGGATACATGTGTAACAGTATCAGAGCTACCCTGCATCCCTATGATGGTGATGGTGGGTTTTCTATGCTATTTAATGCCATGTTTCCTCAAGCACAGGGATACTTACAAGGTAAATGCAGACCTTCACAAGTGCCCAGAAGTTCCAATCCCTGATTTGTTGAGCAATCAGCTCACCAACTGCTAGGGCTTCCTTCTAATAGCCACCACTGTACCCTTACACCATGCACCAGTGAGGACCAAGGAAGTCAAGCCAGGCATCTTCCCTTCCCATGAGCCCACTGCCCCAACCCACAGCAAACTGGCAACCCCCAGGAGTATAGCAACTCCTGCATTAGAACAAACCAGGATCAGGGTAAGTGAGAAGCTCACATAAGCCAGGGCTCCAAGCACATGGCACATTGTCCCATCAGACTTAACTTATGAAACACAAATGCAAAGATAAAATTATTACATATTTCAAGTCAGTGAGTGTGGCATATAAATCCTAAGCATGGGGCCCATCTAAGCACGGAGCTCCTGGTTGACTACACTGGTCCCACACTCATGAAGCTAGCCCTGCCTGGCACTCACATGCCCCAGAGAGGCCCCTGTCATCTGTCTGCATATTGCCCTCCCAAAGCTCAGTCAACCCAGCCTACTCTGGGCCACATTCTGGTCTTCTTCTACAGCAGTGTCACCAGGCAGTAAGCCTAGCCTCTAAAATTCATTTTATTCAGGCATATATATTTATAAATACCCACAAGAGAGAACATCTTCCAGTGAAACTTAAAGAAATTTTTGTAAATTGGAAAAGATCTCAGCCTTAACATGCTTAGACATAGAGTTTTCTCATGACTGGAGCCAGTGACGTGGGTGGCTGGGGTCCCCGGAATTTTATTCAGGAAAAGTACTTTAGGAAGGATTAAAGTAAGAACTCACAGATTTTCTAAGGAGCACTTTATTTTGGTGATCTGCAAGATACCCTTGAGGCTCTCAGCTCCCTCACCCTCCGAGTACTTTGAGAGATGGTGCACTCAGGTAGGACACTGGACGCTGACATCTGGACTCAGGGATTGAGACCCTGGCTTTTCTTATCGCATGGTCTCTACAAGTCATTTTATCTCTGAGTCTCAGTTGATTCCTCATCTATAAAATGGGCAGGAAAGGGGTAGTGGTCCCCAATGACCTCCCCCATAGAGTGGCTGTATTCATTGGAAATGACATCTATGAAGGCTAACACAGCACTACCCATAGAAGTGCTCAGTCAGGGGTGGTGGCATTGTTGCTGAGTGTTTGATCCCTGAGACCCAGCCCCAATTTCCAAGGAAATTGCTCCAGAGAGAAAAATGGCTCTCTTTCTCTCTCTCTCTAAGCCATGCAGGTCAGCTTGGGCAAGCTCTGGGTCCCTCGTTCCAGAAAAGATTTTCAGGCAAAAATAGCTTTTGCAACATCTATATTGAGCAACGGCTTTTTCCAAATGGTCACCTCATAAATGAGCTGTCCAAGGACATTTGATTGAAGCCTCTAAGATCTACAGCTTTTTCTGTCCACAGGCCCAGAGCAGGCAGATGCACATTGACCTCCTGGGGGCTCACAGGCTACCACCAGGGCCATCTGTAGTCAGCGATCCCGGGCTATGAAAGCATTTGTACAGTGCACCACCTGTGACCCCACAAATAAGACGGTATCTCATGTCCTCACCTCTCTCTGCTGCTTCTATTAGCAGTCCCCTGAAAAGCCAGGCCCTAAGAATGGTTACTTCCTAGCCAAGGAGGGGCTCCGAGTTGGGGTCAGCTGTCATCTTCAGGCCTGTGTACCTGACCACACCCTCTGAGCCTGAGCAGCTGGCTTAGTCAGGCCCGCTAGAGGGGACCCAGGGCCATGGCCTTTTCCAGAGGGGACATATGGGATCTCTTTCCACAGAGAGGGACAAGGGTTCCCTCACCCCTTTTTTCTGCCACATGACAAGGTAGCCCTAGGGTCAGGAAAGCCACTTGCCCACAGGACTGACCAGCAAAGGAGCCCTGCTGGTGACCACCTGGGTGTGTCTTCATCCTGGCCCAGCTTGTGCAAATCTTCACAGGGTGGCTGTGGCTCCAGAGGCAGGTCCATTCACAGAGGCAGCTCAGGGACTGCATTTGCTGTTCCAGCTATGAAAGCAGGGCTGGCCTCCCTGGCCTCCACTCCCACTTAGCTTTTACTGAGTACCTACTGCATGCTAGACTTAGAGCTGGGGATTGGGGGCTCAGGGAAGACAGACAAGGAAGACACTCTGAGAAGCTGGGAAGCACAGAGCTGTTGGATTATAGGTACTAGGTTTTATATACCGCTGTATCTGGCCGGGTTTTTTGAGTTCTTATTATGTGCCAGAAACCACAGTAATCACTTAACATGTATGGTCTCATTTAATCCTCACTATCGAACTATGAAACTGTTAATGGTTCTATGCCCATTTTATAGATGAGGAAATTGAGGCAGAGACCCGTGAAGATGTCTGTCTAAGGTGACAGAGTGTGTCAGTTGCTGCTCTGGAAAGCAGATGTCAAGAAAAGTTAGAAGTGCAAGAGATTGATTGGGAAAACAACTGCGAAAAAAAACAGGAAGAGGGAGCAGGAGAAGCAGGAGGACTTTCAGACATCTGCAAAAGGATTGGCAGGAGGAAGGAGGATAGGGCAGAAGCGCCTGACTTTGATGCATATCTGAAAAAATCTCATGGCCCAATAGATAGCTCCAGTGCAAAGACTGCCTGCAGAGGGTCCCACACAGAGCTGAACTAGCCAGGCCCCCGGCGCCCTGCTGTGCTCAGCTGTTGGCTGGGAGCAGCCCAGGGCAAGAGCAGACTTGGCTCAAATACTGCAGAGGATCCCAAAGATGCCGTAGCTGGAGACAATCAGCCAACTTCCCCACTCCAATCTCCTTGACAACATCTGTTTTGCCTGAAGGTCTGAGCTCCCTCCTGGGGAGGTGCCACACCAAGAAGCTGTGGCTCAAACCAGGTCTTTCGCTGACTTCAGAACCCATCCTCTTGTTCTTTATGCGGAACTGATGAATTCGCAGATGAAGATGTCTCAGACTGCTCTCTGCAAAACGTATTAGTCAGTCACCTAGCTTCGTGGAGCCCTAATGTATGCTCCTCCCCATGGGGTGTAAAGAGAAAGGCTGGCTCCTGCCTATAGGAAGTTCCAGCTGAGGAACACAAGACTGAAAGAACAGACACCGAGATGAACCGATCACAGTCTCTGCCTTCACAGGGGTCACCTTCTAGATGTGTCCAGGAACCAGACAATACAAAAGAGTGAGTGAAATGTATGTAAGGGAAAGTGCAAGGAAGGAGGAGCCCTGGCCCACCCCTGGCAGTTATGGAAGGCTTACTGGAGGAAGTGGCTTAATGGATACCTGGGAGGTGAGTAGCCATTAGCTAGGTGAAGAGGGGTAGATGAGGGTATGAGCATGTATGTGTTTCCCAATAGGAAGTGGTAGCAATAGGGAGGGAAGGAGAGAAAAGAGAACAGAGGGAATAGCATTTCTGAAAGAAGGAACAGCCTCAGCAAAGGCCCATGAGGCAAGAGAAGGTGCAGTGCGTTGTTCATGGAGCCACCAACTGCTCTGGACGGCTGTGGATGAGAAGGCAGCCTGGCTGGTGAGTAGCTCTGCCTGCCCCTTTAAGGCATTTGTCCCGAGGGCAGTGGAGGGAAATGCTGTAATTAAGCACTCAGCCATAACGGATAGACGCTCATTCCAGGGAGAGGCCACTGAGGGCAAGCCAATTAGTGAAGGCTTCGAGGTATTGGGAGGACTTGAAAGATTATTAGCAAAAATGTCTCCCATCATGACAGCTGATGGAATCCTCATTAAAGTTCCCAGTTATAATCCTCCAGAACTACACCTGAACTTAATCAGGTGATGTGGGAAATTGAGCGCTGAAAATAGAATTGTCACTTCATTCTATTTTTACATCTAAACCCTCCAGAGCGAAGCTTCTGGAGGATATTTAATCTTTCTGACCCCATTTTTAATAACACTGTTAGCCAAAATGTCCCCTCTCAAAAATTCAACCACCTGTTTGATGCCTGTTTTGGCTTCTCTGATGAACCCTACTCACAGGGCAGCCTCCTTCTAACCCGCATTGCTGTTCTTAAAATGTATTTTAGAATTTAAATAGTGACAGCCTCAGCTCCTCTCAAAATTCAGGACAGTTAAGATTCTCCTGGGGTCTCCATTTCAACAGTTATCATTATTTATTGTTATGTAAAAAAAAAACCATCCCAAACTTTGTGGCATATAAAAATCTATTAGTATCATCATTAATATATCTCTTGCAGTGTTGAGGGTTGACTGGGCTCAGCTAGTTGGTTCTCTGTCAGGATCTGTCATGCAGCTATGGCCAGACAGAACTGGAGATCAAAGGCTTTCTCACTCAGATGTCTGGCAATTGATGCAGTAGCTCAAACTCCTATGTGCGACCTCTCTACATGTCCTAGGCTTCCCCACAGCAAGTGTCACTAAAAGAGGGAAAGCCAGTCCAAAACTGCATCAACCTTTATGGCCTAACCCTGGATGTCCATAGTGTTGATCACCACATTCTACCAGTTGAAGCAGTGGCAAAGGCCCACCCACCCAGGTTCAAGGTGACGGGACACAGATTCTACCTCTTAATGGTGGACTGGTAAGATCACACGGCAAAAGAGCACATGGGATAGAAGATATTGTTGTGGCATCTGTTGAAAATACAGTCTGCCAAGGTCACAACATCACTGCCACAGCCACACTTCAAACCATTAACATCTTTTCCACGTGCAACATGCCCCTGTGCTAGCCCCGAGATCCCCAGGTCCTACCACAGTTGGCACTAGCTTAACATCCAGGATCTTTTCATCTAAATCAAGTCCAAGTGCCAAAAAGACCCCACAGGTGTGGTTCTTCTTCCACGGGGCCTCAATATAAAGACCTATGACTGTGAGTGACATGTTATCTCATCTCCCCACACATGCCCAACATTCAATGGTGGGATGCACATGACTACTATATACACTCCTGTTTAAAAAGAGAGAAAACAAGGCCCCCCAGCAGTAACGGGATCATAGTAATCTTTCAGCAGTTTCCTCGCTACATATGCAATTGATCTGAAAGGCAAATGGTTGCATTTAATCTTGTAAAATTTCACCTCATTCTAACTCAGAGTTGGTAATCCTTGGCCCTAGGGAGTGGTAAACAGAGAGAAGGATTAGCCCACGGCGAGGGGGGAAATGAGCATTGCTGTGGCTCCCATAGTGGCGATCTGCTCCACACAGTCATGGAGCTCTGTCAGTTGGGGTGTTGTCACCACCACACCCTCCCTGGCCCAGGATACTAGTGGCTGGGATTGGTTTTTCAATGGCAAATGACCCACAGAGCCAGTCGTGTTTTCCTCTACATAAGCCAGGACATAGACATCTCTTGGTTCAGTGTTAGTTTCAAGTGGGAAGCACATAAGTCTGAGGCTGTCAGCAGCCATTTCTCCAGCCTGAGGACAGAGCTGTCTGCAGAACAGAGACAGCAGCACGGGGGAGCAGAGCCAAGGACTCCAGTGAGCAGAGCCTAATGATGTCATTTGAGCCAAGACTCTAAATAATAAATCCCCCTACTTTGCTTAAGATGGGTTAGGTTGGGTTTTTGTTACTTGCATTGGAGAGTATCCTAATACACTCCCATTTTTCTCCCTAAGCTCTTTGCTATGACCTAAAGTCTAGCCTCCCATAGATCCTCTCCACCCTTTCTTCAGGAAGAAGGACCCCATGGAGCGCTTAAGTTTATCTTCTTGTCCTGGGGCATTCCCATGTGGAGAGGGAAGGCTGTGTTCTCTTCTTCCTGGGTCCTCCAGTCCTTCCAAACACTGGAGACAATTGGAAAGTAACAACGGCTCACACACACAACTGCCTCCGCTCTGATTCAAACCTGTCCCTGTCTCCCTTCACTCCCACTCCCAGTTGACCATAACAATGCAGAGGGAAGTGCCAGGATGGTCTCACAGAGAGCTGCACATTCAGGGCAGACGGCCCTGGACACTGCCCTGGCCAGAACCTACCCCTCTCCCGGGGCCCTACCCGTCAACTTTTCTCTTATACAACTTAGAACCTTCTGGTATCAATATGTTCAGCAGGAAATGGCTCTTTGATCACTGTAAAGTCCCCACTGATTGTGAAGATTGGATCAACTGTGGTCTGTAGGGCCCCCTCTTCCAAGATATTAATAACTGAGAGTGCACTAGGGAGCAGTTAGCAATATTGAGCACCAGCCCACATTCCCAGCTTGGCCAGATTTCATGCATGCTAGAGCTGTATAGAGCCAGGAGCCTCAGATGCAGGGGTCTGAGGAGGGAAGACTTAGAGCACAAGAGGGCGGGGAAAAAGGAAGTTAAAAGGTGCAAGATTTATCAGAAAAGGCTGAGACATGCCGTCTGATATCCACCAAGCTCCAAAGCTCTCCCATTCCACACCTTGAGCCCACAGCAAGCTACCTATGAGCCATGACCCAGGTGAGGATAATAATTTTCAACCTTCTTCCAGCCCCTAAACATATGTCATTTATTTGCACGGACACTCCCCTGGGCCACAAGCTGCAGCACAGCTGGGATTCACTGTGGCCACACCTCCTTCCAGCCTGGGATGTAACTCCATCCCTTCCCATTCCACCCAGGAAAGCTAATGTATACTTCACTTCACTAGCCACCATTAGTAACAACCCACCTGTGGCTCAGCCGCCAACAGCTCCAGATGCTGAGCATGGAAGGCATCACTATGTGAACTGTGAACTCAACCAGCTGACAGATAGTCCACTATCAGACTCAAGGCCTGTCACACATTTATTCCAGCAAGGCTTCCCTTCTGGTGTGGCCTTTAAGCTCTTTTTTTTTTATTATTTTTTTTTATTTTGAGACAGAGTCTCTGCTGCCCAGGCTGAAGTGTAATGGTGTGATCTCTCCTCACTGCAACCTCTGCCTCCCAGGTTCAAGTGATTCTACTTTCTCAGCCTCCCAAGTAGCTGGGATTACAGGGACCTGCCACCACACCCAGCTAATTTTTTGTATCTCTGGTAGAGACAGGGTTTCACAATGTTGGCCAGGCCAGTCTTGAACTCCTGACCTCAAGTGATTCATCCACCTCAGCCTCCCAAAGTGCTGGGATTACAGAGATGAGCCACCACACCCAGCCTTAAGCCCTCTTAACATCATTCCACTCTGGTACATCTCCAGCCTTAAGTTGACAGTGGACCTCTATACATTGAAAAGCCTGTCTTCAGACAGCGTCCAGTGGACTCCCTCGACACTCCTGCAAGGTGAGGTTGGCTATCATCATGATCCCCTTTGGGCAGATTCATTTATTTGTTGAGGACTTGTTATGTACCAGACATGGTTCTAATAGTGAATAGAACAAAGACCTTTGTCCTCAGGGAGCTTAAATTCTAATGGAGGGATAAAGACATTAAAATAAAAGCATAATAAATATGTAGTATTACTTACATAAGAAGGTAATAAGTACTACAGAAAAAACTGAAAGAACGGGGCAAGGTAAAAGGGAGATGATATGCACAGGGTATGGGGAAGTTTCCAAGATTAAACAGGGTGGCCAGGGTCTGCCTCACTGAAAACACGAAGATTTGTGCAAACACTAGAAGAAAGTAGACGAGTGAGCCAAGGGGCATGAGGGGACAGTATTCCAGGCACAGGGGACTGCCAGAACACAGCCCCTGCAGATCATGGCTGGCAGCCATGAGGAGCAGGCAGGGGGCCACAGTGACAGGGACAGAGTGAGCAGCGGGGAGGCCAGTGGACAGGAAGCTGGAGAGGAACAGACAGAGTCAACCAGAGAGAGGACTTGCCACCTAAGGCTGGAGGTGCAGGACACCTGCGTGAATCAGGTCAGACACAGGCCTCTCACTTTGAGCCCAGGTGCTTCCCTGCAGATTCGAGGCAGACAGGCCTTCTTGTTCCCAGTAGCCCTTCAGTCCCCGCCACCAGGCCACCACCCAGTAGAAAGGCAGCCCGCAGAGCCTATTTACTCCTCTTGGTCACCGGAGGGAGCCATCCTGCCTCACCCTTGCACCTGCCTGTGCCCCACTGGCAAGAGAGCTGACAACCAGGAAGAACCGAATTAAAGAACCCCCAATTATCAGAGGTCCTCTCCTTTTCTTATCTAGGGCCCAGAAACCTCCGATTATAGATACAAGCTCCTGGGATCTCCCAATCAAAAGCTGGCATGTATTAGGCAGGGGCAAGCCAGAGCCAGGACGTGGCGGTCTCACATCCTGCACTGCCAGGGACCAGCAGCCATCTGGCTGGGCTTTCCATGGCCAATCAGACAGCAGGCAGCCAATACCGCGACTGCCAGGGCACTGGGGCCGCAGGAGGCATCTGAGGCAAAGCTCCCCAGCTGCTCAGACGTAACCAAATCAGGCCTTTGCAAGGAGGAGAAAGAGTGCATTACCAAGCCTGACGTGCCAAGAGCTCCTTGGATCCTCTCCGCCTCCCATACCTCACCCTCTCCTGGGCTCAGCATGTTAGAGCTAAATGGCTCTATAGCCATCCAAGTTTTTGCTTGGTAGGGCCCAGTGTGGCTGACCTCAGCCAGCAGTGACAAGTGGCCGCGCTCAGTAGGCAGACACCAACCTTGCTGCCCCCCTCACTTTCCCCTTTCTCACATACAAATGTCTGCAGAGCTGTGAGTGGACCAGAGCCCTGAACAACTCACAGAGGCAAAAGGCCTAGTGGACAGTACTTAAATTAATCATTGTGATGACGGCAAAGTCACTCGTTTTCTCTGGACCTCAGGTCCCCTTCTTATACATAGACCCCTTCTTATACAATGATAGACCTGAAAAGCAACAGGTCTATCATTGACTGTTAGAGACTAGTGAGTACTCTGTTTTGAGGGCAAGGAAGGACTTTGAATCACAAGGAAGAACTGATGAAATTCAGAGACCTAGATCTGAATTGCTGTGCAGACATTGCTGCAAGAAATGAGAGGGGCTAAGAAAGATAGGGTACCTCCCCATGATTGCCCTCTGGCTTGGACTTCCAGTAGTTGTAGAATATTGTACTAAAACACAAATCTGAGACTGGCGCTAGAAATACAGACACAGGGACTTCCATGCCAAACAATGAAGTAACAGATGGGGCAAGAGGCCAAGACAGTGGAGCTCCAGGGGTGCGTCTCTTCCTTCTGTAGATCTGGGGCCCCCATGCCTGTGGGTCTATTTCAGCAGATCATCAGGAGCACCAGCAATGCAGCTGCCAGAGAAAGTGTAAAACCAAGGAGTCCCTCCAGGTGGAAGAGGGTCAACAGGAAGGCAGCTGAGCAGAGAAACCAGACTCTGTGCCTCCGGCTTCTCTGTTGACTGAAAGGAAAATGCTGGAAGACACTGACCTTTGATGACATGGATGCAGAGTCTGGTTTTGTACATGTCTGAGCTTAGACCAGAAATCAGGGAAAAGGTCGGGCAGAGGGGAGACACATATTTGGGATATGTTTGCAAAGAAAGATGTAAAGAAAGGATTGGAGTAGATGACAAAGAAAAATTTGAGAAGGCATATTGGAGCAACTTGGGAATGTTTGCATTTAGGAGTTGAGAGAAGGCAGGGTAGCCAGAAAGGGAGGCAAATAAAGAATATTGAGAGCGGTAGGAAGCATCAGGGTAGCATGGAAGTAAAGTCATCAGTGCTGTTGATCAAACAGTCCTACCACCCCCACCAGGAGCATAGCAGAACTGGAATTCCGGACTCTCTGCAATGGTTAGTGGAAATATATGACTTGTTCTGGCTAATGAGTCATGAGAGAAAATGATATGTCACTTCTGTGTGACACATTTGAGTCTCCTTCTTTCCCTCCACTACAATGACCATGAATGTTCCAGCAGTGGCTGCACTGCGGGTCCAGGCCACCGAGGAGTGAGAAATCAACCTCTGTTGCATTAAGACACTGGGGTAATTGTTTGTATCTGCAGCACAGCCTAGCCTTCCCTGACTCATTAACCAATGGCCAGTTTCTAGAAGGAAGAAAGTGACCCACAGGGAGAATGAGGGTTGGGAAAAGTTGTTGAGTTTGGCAAACAAGTGGATCTCAGTGACCTTCAAACTTGGAGGTTAGAAGCAAGAGTCAGACTGCAAGGCATTAAGGAATGAAGTACTGAAGACAGAAAATGAAGATGTCTTTTAAGTATCTTGAGGAATGTCAGAAAAGAAGGGGGGCAGTATGAGGGCCAGCAGGGAGGGAGTAAAGATCTAGCTTTTATTTCTAAGATAAGCCAGTGAAGAAAAAGGGGATGATATCAATGGTGACCTGATTTGTCCAAGCTCATGATTGTTCTGTCCAGTTGGGAAGCAAGAGAAGTAAGAAACTAGATCTCCTGCTCTGCAGGTTTACCTTTCCTTGTTCCATATCACTCTAGGAATTGACCAAGGGTCAGTGGACACAACTGACAAGCGTTGGAGTGGGGGAAGCTTAGAAAATGAGAGGGAGGCTCTTTGGAAGAACCTGGTAGTAGAGGGATGATGGGGAGAGAGAGAAAAATCAGTGGAAAAATGATCAGTCTACAGGAAATACGGAAGTTCAGGAGCCCCTAGGGATTAACCTCCATGAGGCAGGTTTCTATATTCATAGAATGGGGCTAACCCTTAGTGCACAGTGTCATGGAGGAGATCAGAGAGGATGATGCATGCATAGCATGTGTTACAAACTGCAAGGCTCCATGTACATGTAATGGGATATTGGCTGATCATCACTGTTGCGGATGTCTTTACACAGAGAATCCATTGCCCCTGGTTGCTACCAATAAGGCTGCACTCCCAAATCAGGAAACATGGCTTGCTGATGGAACAGCCTTGGGTCCACACCAGCAGCACGCACAGTTCTTGCACACTCTCATGTAAGCCAAGATGAGAGACTTGGACCTTACTGAGTGATCCTGGGTTAGTCACCCCTCCCTTCTAGGCCCCAATATTAGATGCACCAAATGGGGGAAATGGGACAAACAATCTCTAATAGATCTCCCCGCTCTGACATTTTAAGATGCAGGGATTCAATTAGACCTTCAGCTAGTCTGTACTTCTCATATAAATAAAACATAAAACTATTTGTAGCTCATTAAACGTGAAACAGTTACTATAGCATTAATTAGATGAACAGACATGCACACTCACACACACACACACACACACACAAAAGAATAACCGTCAAATGATATTTTGGACCTTTAATTCCTTTGACTCAGTTCTCAGCCCAGCTACACACATACTTTGGCCATATTAAAACCTTTTTACTGCCAACAAAGGCTCCAGCTGAGCTGGCCAGCAACAATGTGCCCTCTCCCTGGCCAGCTGAGAGCCCCTGCCCTGTGTCTGCCTCCACCAGCCATATGGCTACAGCTGCCATTTGCCTTGAAAGGACACACATCCTCAGTCTGCCCACATCCTGTAGCCCACCCTATGATGAAGAGGTTGTATTACTGAAGCAAAACAGATAAAATCAACACTTGAGTCTGTGCTCACCCTGGCTTCATCACTCTCACCAAAGATAAATGCTAAGCTCCATAGAGAGAAAGTCTAAGCTCTGACCTGCTTCAGTCCTGCCCATCAATACCCTCAGTTTAAAGTCAAACCTGAGATATCCTGGGAAGCTGATACCCAAGAAACCTCCCCCAACATCTGCCATCTGTGTGTGAACCAATCAATCAATCAATCTCTCTCTCACACACACAGAAACACACACACAGACACACAGAGCAACAATCACCACCAGGAGTTCTTGGCCACAGTTCATGGAGCTGATCCCCTGGGCTGGGTGTGATTAATTGCTCTTCTTTCAGAGGCCTAAATGAGACCAGACAGGCTTAAAGACTTGGTCATAAATTAGCCCATGCACGGGATTGAACCAAGTTCCACTGAAAGCAGCCTCCAGGCCCTACCACCTCTTTGGTCCAGCATGCCTTTGCAGCCCGGCAAAGGAAGAGCATGTCTGTTTTCAAGCAACTGGGTCTGAGTCTCTCATTTTCACATCCAGCTTGAGTTGGTTATGGTCTTCCGTAAAAAGTAAAATGCCACATCAAGCCCACCCCACCTCCAAACATACCCGACATCTTTCCCCTCCTCTCCTACTGTTGACAGCCATGCAACCCCAATGGTGTTGCGGTGGGTCTCACTTAATCCTTGAGTGGAAGGAGCAATGCCTGAGGACAGAAAGGGATCCTTAAAAAGTCACCAGATCTAGGAGGCAGCTCTGCCTGTCCTCAGAGATGTGCTCTCCACCAGCTCCTCCAGAATTCTGGGACCACATCGTTCCACCCACAATCACCTGAGGAGGTGCAGGGGAACGACGGGACACAGGGGCCTCTGCAGACCAGACTCTGTGAGTTTGCTGCTAAGTGTTCCCATTCAACAGTGTGAGAATATTCACAGTCTGAACTGAGCAAAGCATCATAAATTCAACAGTCTCCTGCTGCATCTCACAGCATCCTGCCTTGGCCAGACCCCTTCTGCTACATGTCACTTATATCTTCTTACTACTGTATAGAAGCCCCGGGCTTGTGCTCAGGAAGCCCAGGTTCTTGCCTTAGTTCTTTCACGTCTACATAACCTTGGGAAAGTTTTTACTTCCCTGAACATTAGTTTTCCCCTCTCTAAGATGAGATGAACACTACTTACTGCTGGCCCTCCCTGCTGTAGTGTTGTGGTTTAGAGTCCTGGGTCCTCCACCAGACACTTCCCTGTATAAACTTACTCCAAAGGCCAAATTTTATAGGCGTAGAGAAAATATCGCAAAAGCAGGGGAAATGCAGGAGTGCCACAGAAGGTCCTAGCCTTTGTCATTGCCCTGGCTCCTCACCAGAGCCCTAGAAATTCCACTGTAAGAGAATCGAGTCCCAGAGCAGGGTGCTTCCTCCTCACCCAGACCCTGCCTTCAAACAGCACCTCCATCAGAAAGGGAAATACCTGGGTGACTTTTATTCACCCATCTCTGTCTCTTACTGGACAAGGCTAAATTCCTACATCTACAATTTAAAGTCTTCCAGAATCTGGCCTCAAAATGGCCTCAATCTACTCTTCCATCTTTATGTCTCATCTTGCCCTGGATGCACCTTCAGCTCCAGACACAGCAAAGGACTCACTCTTTCCTGAACTTAACTTCCCATCTAATCTTTAAGAGAGAATGTCAATAATGCCAACTACAGATCAATCTACCCATTCACTAAAGAAGGTCCCTACAGACTTCCAGCTAGGCAGTTCAAAGCCTAGCTCAATCTGCTACTTGTTAATAATTCTTGAAATGAATAAATACGTATTTCTTCAAACCCAAGTTTTCACTACTTACTGCTGGCTGTCCCTGCCCTAGCGCTGTGGGCTGAATTGTGTTCCCCCCACCACCAATTCATATGCTGAAGTCCTAACAACCAGCACCCCAGAATGTGACAGAATTTAGGAGATAAGGTCTTCAAAGAGGCAATTAAGTTAAACTGAGGTCTTTTAGAGTGAGACCTAGTCCAATATGACTGGTGTCCTTCTAAGAAGAGAAAATTTGGACACAGGCATGCACATGTACAAGGAAAAGACCATGTAAAGACATAGGAAGAAGACAGCTACCTGCAAGCCAAAGAGAGAGGGCTCAGAATGAAATTAAACCTGTGACACCTTGATCTTAGATTTCTAAACTCCAGAATCATGAAAAAATACTTTTCTACTCTTGAAGCCATCCAGCCTGTCGCACTTTGTTATGGTGGCCCTAGCAAGCTAATGCACCTAGCGTCTTGTCCTCCCACCCAGCCAGCCCAAATGTGAGTCACAGAACATCAGAGTGGAAAGAGCCTCAGATTGTTGAGTCCAACATCCTGTTTTTCAGATTGGCACAGGGACATCCAATAAAAGGAAGGGATTGATCAAGGTCA
Organism: Cacajao melanocephalus; assembly: GCA_963573385.1. Classification (NCBI taxonomy): domain Eukaryota; kingdom Metazoa; phylum Chordata; class Mammalia; order Primates; family Pitheciidae; genus Cacajao; species Cacajao melanocephalus. Next base: position 16,539 of record CAUYLG010070229.1, read on the forward strand.
CATAGGAGGTGGTAGCTGAGCCTCCACCCAGGGCTGGTTTGGTCATAAAACAATGAGCCCTGGGGAAACAGGTTGAGATGCACTCAACTGCCTGAGCTGAGCAAACACACAGATAATTCCCCATGGAACGCTGCCCTACACATGTCAAGGCTGAATTAAGTGGCCGATACAGGCTCTGACTTCACAGCTCTCCAGAGATGCCTATCTCAGCAAACCCTGCGTAAGCCCACAGTGACCTAAGAGTACAGAATGGGTCTTCCTTGGCTGGCACTAGAAATCAACTTAATATAATCTAGTGCCATTTGACAGAGTATAAAAGAAAAATGAAGGGGGAAGGAGGAGAGCTACTGTGGTCCAGACCTGCCCCTGAACCCCAAAAACTCCTGCTGAAAGCCAGGCTGCCTTCATAAGTGGCAAGTCTTAATTCCATTTTTCATCACTACCTCAGCATTTACTAGTATTGTATTGCTGTATTTGTAGTATTTGTTGAGTGAGTGAGATTCAGAGATCCTGCATGAAGTTAGTGCTCTGGAAGGTTAAGGAAAGAGGAGATCCCTTTAGACCAGGTAATCAGATGCAACTTTCTGGGGAGGCTAAAACTTGACCCAGCCATTGAAGGACAGATGGAGCATGGAGAAAAATAGTCATTCCAGAGAGGCAGCAGCCGCAGAGTCAGATTTCATTTCAGGTTTCTACCACATCACTGAATTTGTTCCCCCAAACAAATCTAGGCTGCTTTGGAACTTTATCCACAGTAATGAACATTGACAAATGTAGTTTAAGGGGGGTGTGGGGGTGGGGGGGTGGAAAGAGATGGCACAGGCCTTGCTACAAGGAGTATACAATCAGAATGAGAAGATCAAGCTTCCTTTTTTTATTTTTGAGAGTCTCTGTGGCTTAGGCTGGAGTGCAATGGCACCATCTCGGCTCACTACAAACTCTGCCTCCTGGGTTCAAGCAACTCGTATGCCTCAGCCTCCTGAGGAGCTGGGATTACAGGCGAGCGCCACCACACCCAGCTGATTTTTTGCATTTTTTTCAGAGATGAAGGTTTCACTATGTTGACCAGGCTTGTCTTGAACTCCTGGCCTCAAGTGATCTGCACTCCTCAGCCTCCCAAAGTGTTGGGATTACAGGCATGAGCCACTGTGTCTGGCCCAAGCTTCCTTTTTGAAGTCAAGCTCATGGGCCATAGCCAGCTCTTTTCAGCAGTGGCTTGGGGGTCTGAAAACAATCATTGGACTATTTGAAACTCTTTACCACCTTCCAGGATTTCTGAACATTTAGGGGCAGCATTTATTAAGGAATAAGGGAAGAAACACCTCCAGACTCACCTTCGGAGTGAAGACCAGGCACTGAAAGTGGACTCCTTGTGAAGAGACATCCGTGACACTGCAGTAACACTAGTCAGCTGGCAGCACCTGCCCTTCTTTATTGTGTTTTCTGTGAGTTCCTAGCAACAAGGGCTGACCATATGAGGGTCAGGTCCGCAGCTTAGCTCTCCCTCTGCCAATTCCTGAGCAAAACTTGCATTTCAACCAGGGTTTCACAGTCTATCTAGTTCTGAACACCTTCATTATCTATCTGTCCAAGTTGAGGAGGCATGAACTGGTACATGACTGACAAAGATCTTTTTTGGAGAGTGGAGGGGATGAATGTTGACAATAAACTAGAATTGTTTGTCTTCTAAATTCTATGGGTTCATCCTGATAATCTGAAACACTTGTCTCCTTTGTGTATAAACTGGATTGAAATATTTTTGGTGTTCTCAATCAAGATGTATTTTTTTAGGGGTGGGCAACAGCTGATTTTATATTTTCATTCTCTTTTGTTGTGAAGTAAGCAGTATTCCCATTACTGTGTTTATTATGTGGTTAAATGAAAAGTAATAGGATTGAGTCTAGACTGGGACAATGCCACCCCCAGGTGTGAGGGCCTGTTCTCACCTATGGAGAGAGGGATGCCCTCACACAGAACACCAGGGAGGAAGGAAAGAGGGCCAAGGGTGGGCTCAGAGTCCCTTTGACATGCGTGGCCTTGGCCACAACAACTTTGGGATGTCTGGTAGGGAATTTCAATACTAAAAGGGAATCTTCTCGTTGGAGTTTGCCCAGAACTAGAAACTAAATACTTCTGGCAAGGTGTCTGAAAAACTGCCAGCTCTTTAGAACTAGAAGGTGGATGTTACAGATGAGAGGCTATGAACTTGGAGAATGTGCTGTGGGAGCCGTGGCCTCTTGATTTCTCTGTGCTATTTTTCCCTGTTCTCCTTTAGTAATCCATTACTGTCTTTCAAAATTTCTAGCCTGCCTCAGCTGCTCCAAAGAAAATCAGGATAAACTTAATTAAGGTCCATGCCAGAGCGCTTTGTAGGAACAGCTATATTTATTACTATGAACATCTTGATGAAATAGACAATTATCTAGGAAGATAAAAGATTGACTCAAGAACTATTAACCATGCTGAGAAAAGCTGTGAACAAATTATCTGTACAAAAGGCTCTGAGCTCAGACAGTTTTATGAATGAGTGCTTTCAGATTGTTACAGAGCAGAAAAAGTTGAAAAGCTCTTCAATCTCTTTTATAAGACATAATTTCATGACAAAACCTGGCAAAGATAATATACAAATAAATGCATATACAACATTATATAATGTATATGTAATACACACAGAGACCAATGTTAATTATGAGTATAGAGCATTAGTTTTTCATTTGAGATTTTTGCTATACCATGTATTTGCGTATACTATATACTATACTCAAGTATATAATATAGCAAAAATGTATTCCTCAAGTATGTAATGTATACTACATACTTGAGTATATAGTATAGCAATAATCCCAGATGTAAAACTATACTAATACTTGAGTATATAGTAATACTACATGTATGCTTTATATTATATACTATAGTATACAATACAATATACTCAAGTATATAGTATAGCAAAATCCCAAATGAAAAACTAATAAATTCAGAAGATATTCAAAGAATAATTTAATATGACTAATATTGTATTTATCCATGGAATTCAATGACTTTAGATATGGAAATATGCAATAGTCTACATCAATCTATCATAGAAAAAAAAACATAAGATAATCCTAATAGATTCTAAAGATATAGTTTTTTTAATGTAATACATTTTGTGGATTAGGAAAAAAAAATTCACAAACTGGAAGACAGGATTTCACCCTTGTAATCAACATCCTGTTCATGGTGAAACAACAGGTACATGCCTACTAAAATCAGAAACAAGGCAAGTAAGACTTCTAGCACTAACATGATCGTATATCTTCCATTTCTAGTCAATAACCTGAAACAGAAATGTATTTTTTAAAAGCCAGGAAATCAAAATAGCATTATTTGTACACGATATCCTAGTCTGAAGAAACAAATTCAAGAGAAAACTACCAGAATAGTAAGGTGAGCAATAACTTAAAAATATACAAATCTATAGATTATTATATACCGGAGTAGCTAGCTAGTTTTAAAATACAGTGAGGGAAAAAATATTATAAAGTAAAATAACAATATTAATAATAATAACAACCCTAAAAAAAACTTCATGAAAAAACACACAAGTTCTATTAAAACCATTATTTAAAACTTATTATGAGACATAAAAGCAGACTTAAAGAAATATCATGTTCCCAGAGGAAACATTAAGCTTTTTTTTTCAAATTCTTTCCCAAATTTTTTTTAAAAGAAGAATTATATATGACAGGAGGGGAAGAGCAAGTCCTGCAGGAATGCCCTAACAGGTACTGTGCACCCTCATGCTGGAAGCGTTCAAGAACACAGAGTAGCACAGCCCCACCCAGCCATGTCCACATGCAAAGATCTAATGTCCCAGAGAGAGGAAAATATGCAAGCTTTAGAAACATGACAGAATATGAGACATGAGAATACTTGACATCAGCCTTGGAAATTGTGAAACAAGTTTTCTTTGTTCTGGGACTGTTCAAAAATCACTAATTATTCATAAAGTTAGGAAATTAAACAAATAAGATTGTGAGTGCCATCTCAAGGAGAAAGTCACCAATAAGGTGTCCAAGTCACCTTTGTCACAATTCTTCCCAATCATGTAAACTTATGGCATCTAACATGGTACAAAGCCACAATAATAAAAACAGTAGGGAGCTGCAATCAAAGCTGTGAAGTAAATCACTCAACAGACTATACAGCTCCAAACATACGAATAAAGAGATTTATTATTTTATAAAAGGAGCATCATACATCAGGGAGGAGAGGAAGAATTAATGGTTAAAGCATTAACTAAAGTTTACTTTTGAGGAGAAGAATAAATTCTGAACTAAATTTTATGTGAGCATAATTCCAGATGAATAAAGAATGTTTCTAGAATTAAATATTTAAAAAACTAATCAGAGAAACATATAGAAAAAAATAGCAGAAAGCATCAAAATTTCACAAGGGCAGGGACTTTTGTCTATTTTGTTTATCGCTATATCTCCAGCACATAGAATAATACTTGCTGCATAGGAAGGGTTCAATACGTTATTGAAAACATGAATGAAGGAATGAAACCTTTTTCCATTATAAATTTTCTGATTATGTCCTTTGTCACATTTTCTACTAGGGTTTTTTTCTTTAATTACTATAATTTGCTTTTTTAAAAATCTTCTTACATGTTAAAGATAATTCTCTGTACATTAGATATATTGCAAAGAATCTCACATGCATTGTCTTTTCATTTATTTGAATTATTTACATGTAAAAAAAATCTTATTTGTATTAGGTTAGCCAATTCAGTCAATTGTCTTTTATAACTTACTCTAATTATCATATCTACAGAAAGTCCTTCCCGATTCCAAAGAGCAGTCTGATCCAAGCTATTTAAACTGGGGGGCTAGCCCATCCTCTTCTTCCAAGGCCAGGGCTTCACAGGCATCCGATTCAGAAGGTTTCCCTCCCCAAATAGCATCAAACCCCAAGCTTCCTTTCCCTGCTCAATCTTTTGCATAGTTACACAGTGAAGTCATGTGTTTACCCTACCATTGTTCCATTGCCATGGAGACAATGAGCAGCAAAGCCCAGGCGAAAGGCCTCCCATGCAGGACAAAGCCAAGGAAGAAGATGGAGAGAAGAGAGGAAGGACACGCCCATTAGCCAGAACCCAACACATATCTCAAGGAGCTCATGAAGTCATCCTCATGCACACAGTTTCTCAGGTGTCAGATCTGTTTGGTAAGCACATAACCTTCCAACCCAGCTCAGCATACGGCTGCAACCCACAAGCAGCCTCTGACCTCAGAAGATGAGGTTCCTGTCCCTTTTAACCTCTGGGGCTCCTGATCTGATCCTGGGCTGGCTGGTGGCCCGCCATTTTCACTCAGAATATAACTCCCTGTTTGTAATCACATTACTGCATCATCCTTACTCATTCTCCTCCTTCCAGACTCAAATCTGTGTTCCCCTCTACTTCCAGGACAATCTCTCTAAGACAAGAATCTGACTGCCTTACTCATATTGTAAAATTAAGTCAGTGATTAACCATCGTCCTAAGGGAAAACATTCTAAATTCCTTATGATCTAGCCCCTGCTTCTATTTCCAGCCAACTTCTTACCGCCCAGTTCTTTGTGCTCTGCTCCAACCAAATTCTGCCTAGCATTTGAAAATACTGCTTTTTCCATCTAAAATAATAACTTCCTCTTACTAGTAACACTGACCTAGGGAGAGTTCTAAAAATGTGGCATATATATCCTCTAGGTAAGGAACTTAAGGTCCAAAGTGGTTCAACAATTTACCTAGGGCAACGGTATGGGGCGATTGGGGGGAATGTCACACAGCTTTTAAGTAGCAGAGCAGAGATTTGAATTCAGGTCTTTCCAACTCTAAAAGTTGTGACCCTCTACTACCTAGGGTGACCTATCATCCTAATTTGCCCAAAACTCTCTCAGTTTTAGCACCGAGAGTCCCATATCCTAGGAAGCCTCTAAACCCCAGCAAATCTGGATAGTTGGTTTGTTAGGCTGTTATTGCATTGCTATAAAGAAATACCTGAGATTGGATAATTACAAAGAAAAGAGGTTTCATTGGCTCACCATTCTGCAGGCCATACAGGAAGCATGGTGTTGGTATCCACTTGGCTTCTGGGGAGGCCTCAAGGAGCTTTTACGCAATGGCAAAAGGTGAAGCAGGTGCTTGCATATTACATGGTAAGAATTCACTCACTATTGAGAAGACAGCCCCTCTCTCCTTTAGCCCCAAGCCATGAGATATCCACCCCCACAACCTAGACACTTCCCACCAGGTCCCATCTCCAATATTAGGAATTACAGTTCCTCATGAGATTTGGTGGGGACACACATTCAAACCATATCAGTTGGCTACCCCTCAGCAACCCCTTGCTGCGTCCTTTCCTATTAACGCCAATTCGTCTTTCATGCATGAGCTCTCCCTCTCTGTGCCTTCTCCGGCAAGGCTTCCAAGACTACCCCGCACCACAGAAGTTTATTTCCTCTGTCCTGCCACATTCTTGGGCCTGCCTCCATCCCAACAAATCACCTTCTATCCAAAACACCTATTTACCTCTTAATCTCTTTTGCTAGAGGATGAACTTTCCTGCATCTTGGAACCAAGACCCATTCATCTCTGTTGCGCCAGGGCTTGATAAAAAGTAGACACTCAATTACTGACTGTTCATTGAATGGGCAAATGTGATAAGAGCTGCTCTGTGGGTACCCTGTGGTCATATCTCCTGAGAACTGGTTCCTAGAAATAACTTTGGAGTCACAAAATTCAGAAGTAGGTCCTCTCTGGAGCCTCACTGTCAGCAAGCACGACCCAAGCAATTGCTCTGCTTTGGAACCTATGGGCCCTACAAGGTCCATATCTGACCCAAACTCCCCTGCTGCTAGTGTTTAAGCCCACTTATATCTTCAATGCCCTCCTTAAAAGTCTCTGGTAATGTTAGCTTGTGGGATCCATTTACAAAACTGTTCCTGGAAGGAGGAGGGAGGGAAGGAGATATGGAAAATTCATCGCTTTCCAAATGGCTTCTGCTCTGATGTGGCAGTGTGCTGGCACACAGAGGCCACAGGCGGAAACAGCATCTTTACCTTGCACCTACACAAAACCTGTTCTATCCCTACGTGTCCTCTGAGGAGGAAGACCTGTTCAGCATTCAGAGAGAAAGAGAACGAGGGTCACTTCCCTGGAGCTCAGGTGCACTGCCCCATGAACAGGCAACATGAAACTTAGGAAGAGACAAAAGAAGAGCAAACTCCATTGCTGGGTGAAAGAAGGAGTTCAGATTCAGGCTGGTTCTATTTATCCAAACAAGTCCCACTGCTCTGGCAAGCAATTGTTAGAATCAAAACCACCTGACACGTGTCAAAACACCAGCGTCACTGCCCACGGGCAGCATGTGAGGGGCCGATATTTGATCCAGCCACCGTCTTCTCCCTCCTGCCTTGCTCCATGATGAAAGCAATGTGTCCTGACCCCCTACTTCTCCCCACCACTGACACTCTGGAGAAGCTTAGGGAAGCCTTCGCAAATAATTAATTTTAGCTGTGGGAGAAACACAGACAAAAAAAATGAGAAGGGAAGCAGTGATGGGAGAACAGGAAATTGACGCCCAGAAAAACTCAAGAGTGGGGCCACAGCTTAGTGGGCCAGCCAGATATTTGTATTAACAATAACCTAGACTATTTCTATTATCCCTCCCTGTGCACAGCACTTAAGGGTTCACAAAGCACTCTCACAAGCGTTCATTAGCTCCTGTCAAGCACTGTACCTGAGTTTTAAGGTAGCAAGATCAGTGATGATTAGTCTCATTGTATAGATAGCAAATCTGAGGCGCAGAAAGGTCAAGCAACTTACCAAGTCCACAGCTGGTGAAAAATGGAGCCCAAACTTCAACCCAGTTCTTACCCCAGGTTGCATTTCTTTAACAAGCCCTCTTGCAGCACTTACGAGTGCCAGACATTGTTCTGATATGCCCTTACTGAATCCTTCTAATGGTCCTGGACTGTACTCATTGCTGCACCCCTGTCTCCTTTAGCTCCTGCCCTGCCAAATGTCCAAGAGATATCTCTGTGACAAGTGACCATTACCAAATTTACTGCAGAGCCCCCTTAGAAAATCAAATTGAGGTCGGGGGAGACTTTGTACCTCCTACCTTGCCTTCTGCAGTTCATTCCGCCAACTTGAATGAGTACTCTGAACCCCCACTGTGTGCCAGGGCTGGAGCCAAGGATCAAGGAAAGCAGACCCCACCCTCACCCCTAGACCATGGCCAGTCCATGCCCATGTGCCATGTGGGTCCCAGAAAACCAGTGGACAGGGTGGAACTTCCCAGGAGGAAAATGTGAGAAAGTTCAGGGAGAGCTCGAGGGGAAAGGGGGAGATTCTGAGGTCAAACACAAAATTGGGTCAAAGGATTATATCCAGTGCCCTAGTTGGCAGAAAACATAGGTACCCACTAGCCAAGGAAGTGGTTTGGGCATTGGTGATCACATTTCTCATTCACACCACAAGATATAAACATTCATTCAGCAAAGCAGACAGTCTCTCACCACATTTGGAAGAACTTCTTCTCCCTGAAATTCCACTGGTTTCTAAAACCTTTTAAAACTGCATTTGACCTTTCAGCTCCTGTAAGAGTTTAAAGCAGATGGGCCTATACACAGAACAATCGTCTACTGAGATGGCAGAGCAAGGGAAAGTCTACAGGAACTCTTGACTACTTGTAGGGCACCAAACTCCCTATTGCCAGACTCTGCCGACTTCTCACCCCACTCTTAAAGGCTTTCTTAGCAACCCCCCTAAGCCAGGCACTGGGGGTATAGATAATGACTGCAACTAGCCTGGGAGCAGCCAATCTGGGGTGGGTGCAGGGTCCTCATTTGATGGAAACCCACCCTCCAATCTGCTCTCAGAGTTCAGCTTCCCATGAAAATAGCATGGAGCAAGCCTCTTGTTCCACTCAGCTTCTTTGCCTCAAAGAAATGCAAGCCTACTTTATTACAGGGGAACTCTCTGCTGAAGCAGAAGAAGAGTTTGGTCATCTCTGGGTTCAAGGAGCTCCCCAGTTTTCATTTCTTCCCCAAAGCTCCCCAGAGCTGCCTGTCCTCAGGAACTCGACCTTTCCTAAGGACTTTCAGACTGTCCTCTGCCTGGGATCTAAGGAATGTTCTTCTGCTCTTCTGATCCTGCCCTAATCCCTTTCCAGTTTCTCCAGCTGCTTGAGATGGAGTAATGATTTCCCCCTCCCCTCAAAAGCCAGGACCTAAGGGGATAATGGATCCAACTGTTCTCCAAGCTCTCCAGCCTTGTGGAGCTCAATGTTCAAAACAAACAAACACCCTTACATAGAGAAAGCACTCATCTGAAAACCAATAATCACCCATTTCCAAAGGTAGGCGTTTCCATGGCTTGCAGATTACCCACAGGCATATACAAGGACCCCTGGGCCCTGACATATCAGAGGAAGGGTAAAAGTTTTGTTGGCCTCAGAATGCTGCCCTGGTTAACTTATCTGGAGCCTCCATTAGAAGAGCCAAGAATAAGTGTCACGTTTGGCCAATGGGCGGCCTGCCCAGAGTGACCAGCTGGGTAAGGTAGCGTGGGCATGGGGGCTGGGACAGCTAAGAAAGGGTTAGGGCAGAGGGGGCCTCTGGGGCCTAATGTCCCAGAAACAATCTCTGCTGTTTCAGGGGCAATGCATAGAAGCCCTAGAAAGCCTGGCTTTAACTGAGAGAAGACAGAATGGCAGAATTTTAAGGGTTTTTCAGAGGCCCTAATGCCCCCTTCAATTGGCCCTTACTTCTACACAAAATGCAACGTTAGGAGTACAGTTCTTTGAGAAGTAATAAGCCTGGACCCAAAGTAACACTACCCCAAGTTGGCACTCAGTGACATTATTTCCAAATTTCCAGCCCCCAGAAACTTAGCATTAAGATAAAAACCACCAATGATACCATTATACCGTTACACATTGTGTCCCTGCATTTTTGTTTTGGGTTTTTGCTTTTGTTTTTTTGAGACAGGGTCTGGCTCTGTCACCCAGGATGGGGCACAGTGGTATGATCACAGCTCACTGCAACCTCAATCTCCCCAGCTCAAGCGATCCTCCCACTTTAGCCTCCTAAGTAGCTGGGACTACAGGCATGCACCACCACACCTGGCTAATTTTTGTATTTTTTGTAGAGACAGGGTTTCACCATGTTACCCAGGCTGGTCTCAAACTCCTGGGCTCAAGCTATCCTCCTGCCTTGGCCTCCCAAAGTGCCAGTATTACAGGTGTGAGCCACCATGCCCAGTCCCTGTGCTGCATTTCTTTAGCAATTTGTTTTTGGGTTTAAAGTGACTCATAACCTCCTGTTACTGCTTCAGAGAGGCAGTGGCTGCAGGGAAAGGCACAGAGAGGAGAACTAGACTCTCACCCCACTATGCTACAGTGGGGCTCATGCCTTCTGGTCTTTTCCCTTCCACTGATTCTGCTCTTCTGCAGGCATAATTAATAAGGATGGGGTAATGCTGGCATAGGGTGGGCCCTTCATTCAATATGGCAGGTGTCCTTATAAAAATGAGACATCTGGCTGCAGAACCACACACCCAGAAGAACACCATGTGAGGATAAAGGCAGAGAGCAATGGGATGCAGAAGCTGAAGCCAAGGATGCTGAAGACTTCCTGCAAACTCCTGGAAGCTGGCGGAGAGGCCCTCCCAGTCCCCAGAAGGAGCCAACCCTGCTGATATCTTGATCTTGGACTTCAGGCCCCAGAACCATAAGAAATAAATTTCTGTTATTTAAACCACTCAGTTGTCTTACCCAGTTGTGGCAGCCCTGGGAAGCTAATTCTCAGTGCTTTCTCTGGAATCCTCAACACTCTCCTGGTTCTCCTCCTGCCTCAAAAGGACTCCTCAGCTGGCTCCTCTCATTTCTCTATAGTTTATATAGGAGTTTCCTGGGCCAGGCAACTCACGCCTCTTCTTTTCTTTCCCAACACTCCGTCCCTGGGTGATTTCAAATAGTCCCATGGGGCTTTAGAAGCCACGTATGTGCCAATTTAAAATCTACCTCTCCCAGACCCACAGATCTGATGGTCTACTTGGCATCTCCTGGTGAATACCTAACAGGCATCTTGAACATAAGAAGTCCAAAGCCTACCCCCAAGAAGCTGGGTGGCACACTGAGCCCCAGAGCCCCATGGGGAAGAGGCACTTCTCAGGCCAAGTCTTGGGATCAGTTGACACTGTACCCTGGCAGGGAAGTGGCTCTGCTCTGGATGTTGGCTGGACAGGATTTGAATCCCAGTGCATGCTGGGCGTTCGGGTACAGTGGAGAATGGGACAGATGCGGTGCCTACCTGTGGAGCCCATGTTCTTGACTCTCCCTATGGATTTCTATCCCCGTCCATAAGAAATTGTACAGGCTGGCTGGCAGAAAACCCTTCAAGACTACTAACATGTCTAAAGTTTAGTCTAAATCTAAATTTGCCATGTTAAAAACAACAGCCCTTTTATATTTCAAAACTAACCACAACTTGGGCAAGTTGAGTGGATAAAGCTTTATCAATATGGGTGGGTAATGTAGAGTGGTGGGGGTCAGAATTAAAAAGAGAGGGTCTGTACTGGACATACTGAATCATGCCAGTGAGCATAGCCACTGTCTGTGTGTATAGACAGATTCTTCCAAAGGATATGTTATTACTCCAAAGTTAGGTCAGAATTCAAACTGGATAACGAACACTGAAATTACTTAATGTGCTCTTTTTCTAAATGTGCAAACAAGTCAGCAAATAATATTCACCAACAGGAGAAAACCAACATTTTCAAATACTTTCGAGACCTGTACAAAGTATAATAATTTAAATTCTTTCCACTTCATGAAAACAATGCTTCCTTCTCCATCACTCTTCTTCCATGTTTAGGAAGCAATTCGCAGATCCACACCAAATTTATACCCAAATTGCAGCTTTTAAAATGCTAGCTCATCAATGATTCTGCCATCAGAATTTTGCTTCCCGCCAATCCCAGTGCATTTCACTCTTTCAGTACCTGCGAGTCCCATCCTATCTAGATATGCCATCTTGTGAGCCCCATCTGGGCCTCGTGTCTCTGCCACTTGGCTTGGCATCATTAGAACAGCATGTCATCTGAAAACTCAGAACCATCGAAAACTTGGATTCCCTGGGGGCCCAGGTGACTCAAGGAGGGAGTAATCGTGAGCCCAGCATAACAAGGATGGTATCCAGAGTCCCCAGGGAAAGCTCCACCTAAACTCAAGGTCATCAGCGAGCTGCCCTGGAGCTGATCGCTGAATTCAGGTGCAAAGGGTGGCAGGGAGAAAGGCTTGTCCAGGAGTACCTGGGAGCTGGGCACAGCAAAGGCCTACAGCAGCTTCTCTGGCAACAGGCAAACTCCTGGAGTCTGGGTTGGGGTCTCCACCATGTAGGGCTCCCATTTCTTGCCCTTCCTGGTTCCTCCTCTCCAGTTTCTATCTCGGTGCAGATCTCCTGCCTTAAGGGACCAGCACAAGGGACCATGTGCTGAAGAGCAGTGAGGCCAGGAGAAGGGACACCACACCAAGAACAAGGCTCAGTAAGGTGGAGGGCAGGCACCAGCCAGCCCAGCATGCTCCCTTCAATCCCTTCTGTCTCATGTGCCCCTTCCCAACCAAGCTCCTGTGATTCAAGTTCTCATACCTGACCTGTGAGTCTGGCTCTGACTGGGAATCTCTTCCCAGAGGCAGTGTTTCCAGCAATTAGGTCTCCCTTGACTTCTCCACAAGAGACCACTGCATGCTCTAATGGGCAGAGAGCATCTTACCCAGAAAAAAAAGAGGAGGCCCTGGCTTGGGGCCCGCTTGGGGTCTGCTTGGAACTAATTCGAGAATTCTTGGCACCTGAGTCTTCATCAGGCACACTTGGGATGCCCGAATCAGGGCCAGATGGATGAAATTACCCTTGAAATGTAGACAAGATTACAATCCGGGCCAGGAGGGAGGACATGGGCATTCAGGGGTGAAAATGCCTGGATTGTGTGGTGCTGGCACCCAGCCATGAGAAAGAGCATTTGAAAATGGTGACAAAGCTTCCACCCTTGCCAGGTTTGGAGAGTTAGCTCGAGGCTTTGGGCTGGACAGGCACACGCACTGATGAGTAAGGAGGGGTGGACCTGAGATAAGGGCCAGAACATCTCAAAGTCTCTGCCATGCAGGCCTTTGCTTCCCCATTCCCACAAAAGCTCTGCCCATAAAACAGCTCATGAGGTTTTTGAAACATGATGGAAACTTCCAAATTGCCTCCAAGGACATTATTCCAGACCAGGGCTGTGTCCAAGCTAAGCGAACGACTGAAGATGATTGCAGGGGTTGAATCCCTATGCAAAGGGAGGGAAAAATGGCAATTCACTAAATGCACAGAAAGAAATCTGGCATGGGCCCGTGAGAATGGCCCTGGGCCCAGGGCATGACAATCCAAGCAGGCCAAATAAGAGCAGGTGAGCTAAGGGCCAAGAGGGCGGTGTGAAGGAGAGTCCAAGTGCCCCGCCAGAAGGTAGACAAACACTCGGGAAGAGAGGCGATGACACTGGGTGGTTGGAAGACGACGGCAGCTTGCAAGAGATACCAGCTGCAAAGAAGGGGCTGGGTTCCAAGCCAGAAGACCACAAGGGAGCTGTCCTTCCTCCAGATGCCCCCCACTGGCTTTCCCACTCCTGAGGTACTTGCCACATGGCTTCACTTGCATGTCTGTGTCTGCCTCATCAGACAGTGCCTGGTGTGTGTTTCTGGGAGATACCAAACATGACGCAGAGCTGGTACACAGTAAGAGGGTATTGAGTGAATGAATACATGACACTGAGAACCACCAGAATATCAGAGCTGAGGCCTGAAACACATCAGACTGCAGTGCATGTTCTTAGAGGTCCACCCACCCCACCCCCACAAGTGATTCCAGAACTAACTTGGTCCCTTCAGCTGGTTTGGGGTTTTTTGGTTTGTTTTGGGGGGTTTGTTTGTGTTTTGTTTTGTTTTGTCTGGCAGAGCTCAATGCAAGAAGCCCAGAGGCCAAAGCAGCACAGTGGTCATCTAACCAGGCAGGTGGGCAGCCACCTTGGGCACAGATTTCCTGATAAGAACAGAGCCCACAAGAATGGATCCCTCTGTGCTTCCTTCCTCTGTGATCTCATTCCCTTTTCTCATAGCTTTAAATGCCATCTCTGAGAGCTGATGACTTCCAAACATCTATCCCCTGCCTGGTCCCCTTCACTGAAATCAAGATCCATTACCTAGCTGCCTACTTGGCATCTCCATCCAGGTGTCTAACAATGTCTCAAAGTTAACATGCCCCAAACCAAGCTCCTGACCACCCAGCTAAACCTGAGTCACTAAAGCCCTCCCCTTCTCAGTCAACAGCAAATCCATTCTTCTAGTGGCCAAGCTATGATAGTGAATTTGACGTGTCAACTTGGCTGGGCCACAGTGCCTAGATATTTAATCAGACATTATTCTCGATGTTCCTATGAGGAAGTTTTTCTTTTTTCTTTTTATTGGATGAGATGAATATTTAAATCAGTAGACTTCAAGTAAAGCAGATTGCCCTCCATAAGTGTGGGTCTCATCCAATCAGTTGAAGGCCTAAACAGAACAAAACTGACTTCCCCCAAGCAAGAGGGAATTCTCCAACAGATAGCCTTGGACTACACACTGGCTCTTCCCTGGGTCTTTAGCCTGATGGCCCACCCTGTAGACATTGGACTTGTCAGCAGCCTCTACAATCAAGTGAACCAATTCCTTAATACACACACACACACACACACACACACACACACACACACACACACACACGTTATTGGTTCTGTTTCTTTTGAGAACCCTGGCTAATATCCAAGCCAAAAGTTCTGGAATCATCCTCGACTCCTCTCTCTCCTATTCCCCACATCAAATCCAGCACAAATGGTACCAGTTCAACCTTCAAATTACATCCAAAATCTCATGACTTAGCACCACTACCACTGCCAGCCGCATGTGGTGGTGCATGCCTGCTACTCGGGAGGCTGAGGTAGGAGGATCGCTTGAGCCCAGCAGGTCAAGGCTGCAGTGAGCCGTGATCTTGCCACTGCACTCCAGCCTGGATGACAGAGGAAGACCCTGTCTCAAAAAAATAAATAATAAAATAAAACTCCATACATATCAACCCAACACTCCCCATTACCACCTTATTTTTCACCATACCCCATATCAATATTTAATATCCTATACACGTTGCTTATTATACTATTTATTTTCTCAACTTAAATGCAGGACCCATGGAGAATAGGAAACTCTGTCTCTTATTCTCTCTTCAGGGTTTAATCAATGCCCAGCAAGTAGTTAGCCATGTCCATTCAGGCTGCTATCACCAAATACCACAGAGGAGGTGACTTATTAACAACAGGCATTTATTTCTCACCGTTCAGAAGGCAGATTCCAGGTCTTGTGAGGGTCGGCTCCCTCACAGACAGCCCTCTTCACACTGTGTCCTCGCATGGTGGAAGGGTGTGGAGTCTCTCTGGAGCCTAGTTTTATAAGGGCATTAATTCCATTAATGAGGGTTCCAACCCCATGGCCTAATCACCTCCCAAAGGCTCTACCCTACCTCCTAATAATCATGCTGGGGTAAGGATTTCTATATATGAATTTGGGGAAGACATCATTCAGACCACAGCAGTATCCCATAAACATGTGTTCAACAAACGAATAAGTGAACGGGTGAACCAGTTAGATCTTAGCATGAGGTGGGGTCTCTTTGCTTCTGCTCCTCCAACCAGCATCAGTTTTCAAGTCTGTGCAGGCCAACACCCACCTGAGCCATGGGGGCAGGAGAGCTCCAGGCTGGAAGTGAGCCTGCCCTTCTCCAGCCCCATGCTTGGCTGGGTGCCCAATAAAAGTTCTGTGTGTTACACACACTGGTAATTAAAGTCTTGGAAAAAAATCTTCACTAGGCTTCCTCATCTCTGAGACATTTTGAATGCTTCACTGGAAATGTTGAACACTGCAGAGCCTGGACGGGGGTTTTAAAAACAAAGTGATGATGACAATATGTGATCTTCACAGCCCGCCACCACCAGCTCTGCAGGAGTGGCTGTTGATTTGCAAGGCCCTCTAATTCCCCAATTCCCAGGAGAGAGGTCTTCCCTCAACATGCATTCTATGTGGGAAAAATAAATCACTGTTTTTCTGAAGTTCAGGGGTGAGTTTATTTTTAAGTCATCTGACTCTCTAAGGCAAGAGACAAAAAGATACCCCAAGGCTGAAGAAAAGAGCCAGGACCTGGGAGAGACACACACATAGAGAACAGAATTATAGCCAATGTTAAATCAAAGTCCAAATTGTTCTGTTTCATTTGGTGCTGATAACTAACTTTTTCTGTGCCTCCTCTGTTGCCAAGATAACCTGTCAACAAACAAGTGACCGAGAGGAACCAGACGAGCTGGGGCTGAGGAGAGCTGGTCTACCTGTCCCACTGGGCTCTCCATTATCCCTGGCACCTGGTACATGGGCTAAGCTGAGTCAGGAACTCAGGAGAACTCAGGTGGCAGTGTCCTACCCGCATGCCCTGCGCTCCCTCAGTGCCTCCCCTGCAGTACTTACTGTGGGGCAGCTGTCATGGGGGAGAGGGTGTTGCAAACAAGTGTGGTCACCACAGGAACCAAAAACTCCACCACTCATTCTCTTTCATGTATCCATCTCCATCCCAGAATTAGGAGTGCCCAACGCTGAGCTGGGCATCGTTAATGAGTGAAACACAATAGCAGCTAACATTTCCATGCACCTTGAATTTGCCAGGTGTTTTACATGTAATAACATGTTTAATCTTCACAGTAATTCTATAGACAGGGTTATTACCCTCATTTTACAGATATGGAAACAGAGGCCCAGAGAGGATAATAGCCCAAGGCACGCCGCTAGTGGGTGTGACTGGGGTTTGAGCAAAGGCACCCCGCATCTGGAGCCTGAGAGTGTAAGCACCACTCCATTCTGATTCCCGTGGTTGGAAGGCTCACCAATCACTAAAGATGTTGCTTCCTGCACAGACGTCTTCTGCCAAGCTCCTGCCACACGGATCTCCTGGGGCCTGTGCACTGAGCCCTCACTGAATGGCATGCTTATTCTCCTAGATCTCTACTTGGCCACAGTCTCCCAGTCTCAGCTCCATTGGCCCATCCTGAGAGAGGCCTCTCTGGCCGTACTCTAAAAGTTCCACCCACTGGATTGTCTCTAGGTACTATCTCTGTTCTTTTCATTGCAGTCATCATGATCTGAAATGATCCTGCTTATTTGTTTACCTATTGTCTAGCTCTCTCCAATGTTTCAAATAAACTAAATTCCTCGAAGGGCAGGGGCCTAGATTCTTCTGCTCAACTCACCATAATATCCACCTGACTCATAGTTAAGCCCTCAGCTGATTTTATTGAATGTGTGAATTAACGATTGAAAGAAGTAGAATGAAAGCCTCAAGAGAAGAGGCCTGGTGTCCTAGACACGCATGGAGCAGTGGGCAGCAAAGCATGAGCTCAGAATCGCAGCAAGACCCAGAGGCAGGGAAGGCCTGGGTACCACTGCCCACAGCCTGACCGCCTCACCTAAGTCATGTGTTTCCTTCATGGGGCCTGTGGAATGATGCCCTACATCCACCTTGTTCCATCCGGAGGTCACCGGCCACGTGTGGCCAGGGAGCCCTCACACCTTGGCTACCACAACTGAGAAGATGAACTTTGAATTTTATTTCATTTTAATGAATTTAAAATTAAAAGCTAATAGTTGAGTCAGTTATTGGAAAGCTTTTAAGTATGGTTGGAACACTTTGGGTATGTGAATCTGCTTTTTCAACACTCAATTTTATGAACTCTAAATACAGATCAAGTATTGCCAATGAAAATTCAGCATCTGAATAGAAATGTGCTCAAAGTCTAAAATACACACTGGATTTTGAAGACTGAATACAAAAAATATATAAAATATCTCTAATATTTTTGTACGGATTGCATGTCGACATGATAATATTTTGGATATATTGGGTTTACAAATTACTAAAATTAATTTCACCTGTTTCTTTTTACTTTTTAATGTGGCTACTAGAAAACTTTTAAATGACATATGTGGCTCACATTATATTTCTATTAGGGCTTCTGGCCAATAGAACTGAACTTCTGACTTAAAAATTGGCCCAATTTGAGTTTTAGAGGGAGCAAAACTGAATTGTAAGAGAGAAGTTTCCCTCTGTATCAGTTTGTCTCTGGAATACTCAGAAGAAAGCCAGGGATTCTGAGGGCAGCGAGACAACTTTGGTTCAAAAACTACATCATAAACACAACACAGCTCAGCAAACTGACCTGAAGATTAAAATTCAAAGTTCCTCAGGATTAGGTCAAGAACCCTACCATCTCTCAAAACGTGACTATTTCTTCTCCTAAAAATAATATTCTTCCCCACTACAATATTATATGTTCTATTTTGTATTTATGTTACAAGAAATTTTGAAATTAATCTAGCTGTATACCAATGGGCTTTCTCTCACAAACAGGAGGCCTATAGGGAAACTAGACAGTTTCCCCTGGAACAAATGTGAACCTGAAAGAGTCAATCCCTCCTGGTGGATCCCACAGGGCCTAAATTTAAAATAGAGCCAAGTGGTCATTTGCTGACGAGGGATCACACACGTGCTCCAAGTCCCCAGAAAACTCACACCTCTGTTTCACTTTGGGACTTTCAAAAATCACCTTGCAAGCTTCACAACTGAAAAAAAAATTAAAAAAAAAAAAAAAACCCCACACGAACCAACCAATCAGAGCTCACCTGCCTTGGCCAGTCAGGTCTCAGCTCTTTTGACCAACCAGAATTCAACTACACCAACCAAGCAAAACTGAGTGTCAATTCCTCATTTGCATAAATGAGCCTGACTGAGAAGCTGGTGAGAACTTCTGCTACAAAACCTGAGCCTTCCCTTTGTTCTCTGGAACACACCTTCATTTTGATGGTAGGCTGCGTCTCCTCAGTTTGCAAACTTCACTGAAATAAAGTCCCTTTCCTCCAAATTGCTTTTTCAGAGAACTTTTGTTCACACCCTAAAAGCACCATCTGAATGCAGTGTAAAAGGGTCTCAGCCTTTTGTTGTTGCCAGAGACTCCACAATCCACGTCCTTGTCCCTCTGGCCACTGGCCGGGAGCTACAGCCCAAGCCCTCAGTGAGGAAGCTGGGTAACAAGCTCCTCCCACACAGTACCTGATGGGCAACCTTCCTCCCGCATTCAGGCAGCTCAGGGCCTCTGGGTTGATCCAGAGAAAGCAACCAGCAACCTCTTAGGAATGGCAGATACTATTATTAGGCAAGAGGAAGACAAATCACTGTATAATCTGATGATCCAATTTATGTGGAGTTCCTGTTATACAATGATGCTCCAAAAAAAAAAAAAAAAAAAAAAAAACCAAAAAAGCCACACAAAAGTAAACAAAACCTTAAAGCTAATTTCTTATTGAAAGAGTGAGAAAAGAAGCTTGGGAGGCAAGAGGGATCCAGAGTCTGAAAAATTTTTTATGGCATCTCTCAGATGATAAATTTTTCTGAGAAAAGGCATCTGATAAGCATCTCATAGCTCCTTGTCTAACAGTTGTTGAGATTTTAAAGAGAGTTAAACCTTCATCCAGTAAAGAAAGAGTTAACAAATTCAATTAGTCTATTATAAGAGTCTCTCTTTGTGGAATGAATGAACTTGATTCACCTACAGTTTGGACAGCCTCATTCCACACTCCTCCAAAAAGTGATGGCTGAATGAAAGATCTCCTTCAGCCTGGGGAAGTTTGCTTTCCCAGAGCCAGTATCCCTGAATGCCCACAAAGGCCTTGGGGTGTTCAACAGTGTAGGGATGGCCCTTCCTGTGGGGAAGGGACATCCTGGGGAAAGGCACCAGGCCCGAGTCAGGGAGAGAAGAGTACCCCCAACTCTGAAACCAGGTATCTCAAAAGGCTGTCCAGGAGCCAATCTTTGGGAATGAGGCCACCGTCACTGGGGCTTGTGGCCCCTGGGGTTGGTACTGCTCTTTGTAAACTAACATCTGTAGTAGGCAGAATAAAGCCTTCCCAAAGGCGTCCATGTTATCATGCATGGAACCTGTGCCTATGCGACATTATACAGCAAAGTGAAATTCAGGTTGAAGATGGGATTAAAGTTTCTAACTGATCTTAAAATAGAGACAGCCTCCTGGATTGTCTAGGTTTGCCTAATTGTAATCACAAGGGTCCTTAAATGTAGAAGAGGGAGGCAGAAGTGTCAGCGCCTGAGTGATGTGACATGAGAAAGACTTGTCCAGCCATGGCTGACTTTGAAGGTGCAGGAAAGGGTCACGAGCCAAGGAATCTGCCTAGCCCCTAGATGCTGGAAAGGGCAAGGAAACGGATAATCTCCTAGAGCCTCCAGAAGGAATACAGCCCTGGTGACACCTTTATTTTAGCTCCATAAGCCCCACTTTGGACTTCTGACCTCCAGAACTGCAGGATAATAGATTTGTGTTGTTTTCAACTACCATGGTCATTTGCTACAGCAGCACCTTCCTTCTTCCACTGTCTCCAATGCCCACGTTCCTCCATGATGAACTTGATTTAGCTGTAATTTGGACAGATTGTGAAAGATGAGGACAAGTCTCTGCATGAATGAAGTAAAGCCTGTTTAGAGGTTTGCCCCAAAGTTGAATGCATCTATTTTTAAGATGCTTTCCCCCTCACCTTGGAGTCTTGTTCCCAGGAAGCCATAACCCAGCAGCCACGGTCCATGGAATCACAGCCTTGCTTTAAGCCTATGGCATTCTCCTGTGTCTTTCATTCCACATTTATCTCCCACCTGTGACACCCAGGGAGTGGAAAGCATGACAATCAAAGAGAAAAATCATACCAATTCCATTTTTCTCTATGCAGTGTCATAAGCCAAAAGACAGATTTTTCAAAAGGGTCCTTAAGAACATTCATTCCTCTCATGGTTCTGCAGATGAAGCTGCAGGGTTCAGAAGAGCAGGACTTCTTCAGTGCATACAGTCAGTGAGTGACAACTGGGTAGAACCCAGAGCTCCTGACTCTCCAGCCAGGGCTTCATATTCAAACTCCCATTCAAACAGCCTACATCTGTGGCTGTTCCTACATTCTGGAACTTTCCCAGCCTCACAGCATAAAGAAATTCAGGTTAAGGCCACTCAGGAGGTTTCCCTTGCCCTGCCCATTGCCTCCTCCCCTCCTCCTGCACTTGCCCAACCTTCCCCAGGGCTCCCTCCAGTGAGGTTTGTCAGGCACTCAGGCCCTCACCCTATAGTTCAAGGACCTGAAGCTGTTTTAGCTTAGACCTAAGGCAGCACAAAAGGCTTAGGACACATTAGCTCCTAGCAAGAAAAAGTTGCTGTAACCACGCCTTGAGAGACAGCTCAGGTTCCCGGCATCCTGCCTCCTGTCTCCCAGCTCATAAGGTTAACCAGACCCAAGCCCTCAATCCTTAGCCACGCCCATGCCCTGACCACCTTTAGGTCTCTGTTCAATGCTGAGTGAACCCTGCCTCATTTCCTGGGCCAGCAGAGCTCCGTCCATATCCCAGCATCAGCGAATTTCCTTAAAACATCATCACATCATCAGTGGTCTCAAGAGGCCCATTCCATCAGCTGCAGATGGAAGATTCCTCATCTGCCACCTGAGCTTGGGAGCAAAGCTCATTCTTTCTAAAACTAAACCCACCTTGGGGCCACTGGGGCAGTGATCCTTTAAACCACTCAAATTTGCCTAAGACCAGAACTCTGATTCCTTCACCTTCACGCCCGCCCTCCCCCTTCCAGCCAGCCCCTGCCAGCCTGAGTGGCTGCTCACTCTGTCTTAAAGAGCTGAATATTTGACCACTGTTGCCCCATGTTCCTTAAACAAAAATATTCAAGCTATTTGCATTTGGCCTTGCCTCTGCCTTGCTCCCCACCAGGGCTCCCCCTTCCTATTAATTATGCAGTAACGAACAACTGTGCTAACCAAAATTGGGGCAGCTACTTGCCTCTAAAAGTCAATAATTAGCCCCACAGGAACAACGAATTCTTGCCAAGCTCCCCCACCGCCCCTTGGCAGCCACTGGAAGCAGGCCGCTGCTCAAAGCTCAGCTCTTTGGGTCCAATCTGGAATGCATATGTTTCCCTTCAATCATTCACTCCATCAAACCCAAGGCAGGCCTGAGGGGGTGGGGAGGCCCGCTACCCTTCTCTGAAAGTCTCCATTAGCATGGGCGTCCTCGTTATAAAGGGATGTTGTATTCGCAAGTACCCAACAGCCCCCTGTGCATCTGGGAACACTTTGAGTGATTGCTGGGAAGAGAAGAAATTTGGGTCATAACTAATGATCAACATCCCCTTTTAATCAAATGAAGCCGTCATAATGTGTCTATCCTCCGGGAGAACAAGGCCCTTTCACCTCCGGGAGGTCTGCGGTAGCATTAACCTCTTGGGGTAAGCCATTGGGCCTGGCCTTGTCTGGGTAGGAGGGAAGAAGCAGAGCCATCAGGTATTCAGCACCTACTGTGTACCAGACTCTGTGCTCAGCAGCCTCACAAGTGTTCTTGCGTTTAATCCTGGTCTGCACTAGGTCAGCGCTTCTCAGCCTAGGCCTGCAGCAGAAGCACCTGGAAAGCTGGGGCGGGAAAAGATTTCTGGGCCTCACCCCAGATTTGAGATTCAGTAAAATCTAAATCAGTAGATTTGGTAGATGGAGCCCAAGTATTTGCATGTCTAACAAGTTCCCACGTGATGCCAATCCTGCCAGCATGAGGACCGCACCTTGAGAACCAGTGTTGGAGGATAAGAAGACCTGTATTTACTGTCTGCTATGTTCCACACCCTTTACAAATATCATGTGATTTCAACCTCAGGAAAACCCTGTAGCACAAGTGTTGTCCTCATTTTAACTGTGAAACTGAGGATCAAAGTAAAGCCAGCACTTGCCTAAGACCCCGTGATCACACCACTGGGGTGAAGGAGCTGTGATTTTAAACCCAGATCATCTGATGGCAAAGGCCTTGATCCTGCCATGCCACAGGAGAAGCAAACTACCGTGAAGTAAGAGTGAGGTAAGAGTTCAGAGAGGGTGAGCCCATCTCTCCAGGGTACCGGGACGAATATGATCCTTGCACACCCTCACCACACAACCTACATCTGGGGCCTTTTGCCCAGATTGGTGCCTGGCCTGCCCTCCCGTCCACATGTGAAGGGACACAGCTCTGAGTGCTTCCCTCTGATTCAGCCCTTGTCCAGACACAGACCTCGCCCTCCCTGTCTTCTCTCACCCTCATCTTCCAACTCCTCCCAGTGCTGCCCCTCCTCCCCATCCAGTTCAAACAGTGGCTCCTCCATGTTAGTCCCCAAAAACCTGTCTCACACTCTCACCCCAGAGTCTCCAAGAAATGACTTTCAGTCCTTCAATGTGGCCAAGCTCAGGGCTGCCTGCCTGAAGCACACACTTGCCTCTTGGGGGTGGTTTCTGAAACAGTTCCTGTCCTCACACTTCTGTGTTCCCAGGTCCCCAGATCAGCCCCTCCAGCATACCGGCAAACCACTTTTGAGCCTTCTCCCCATAATAAGAACGTAGGAAAGCCAGCTGAGAACAAGAAGCTAGGACTTAGGGGAAGGAAGAGAAGTGAAAATGGCTCTCACATGGAGCTCCTACTGGGTGCTCGTCATTGTTCTGAGTGCTTTATGGATAGTTGCTCTTGTAATCCTCTTATGTAGGCAGACCATTGTCATCATCATTTACAAGTGAGTAAACTGAGGCAGAGAACGATTAAGTGGCCTGCCCAGTGTGGCACAGCTGATAACTGACAGAGCCAGGCTCGGAATTGAAGCAATCTGGCTCCAGAGCCCATGCTTGCAACCATGATATATTGGCAGAAAGAAAGGAGAATTCATTCCCTGATCCCTGCCCTACAGAGTCCTAGCCCAACCCGGGAGACGTGGTGGTTGTAGTAGCTGTTGTTGTATTGTTGTAGCTGTTTTGTATTCGTAGTTACTTTGTTGTTACATCTATGGTGATTGCAGTGTTAGCAGCAGTTGTAGCAGAGGTATTAGTAGCAGAGGCATTGCTATAGTCGTAGTTGCTGTAGTAATTATAGCAGTTACAGTCATTGCTGTGGTAATTGCTATAGCAGTAGTTGTAGTAGCTGCAGTAGTAGCCGTAGCTGTGCTAGCAGTTCTTATAGTGGTACTCAGTAGTAGCAGTGGATGATGTAGTTGATGTAGTAGTTGCAGTAGTGGTTGTTGTCGTGGTTGTAGTAATTACAGTAGTTGTAGTCATACCAGTTGTGGCAGTGGTTGTAGTTACTGCAATCATAGCTATCAGCATAGCAGCAGCAGCAGCAGCAATATTGAAATCATTACAATGACAGTGAAATGACCGACCATCTTTTGTGGACTGCCTCTGTGCCTGGTGGGAGACAAAGTAGCATGATGCATAGCAATGCAGACTCCAGAGTTGGACTGGGCTCAGATCTTGGCTCCTTTACAGAAGAAGTTGTATGGCCTGAGGCAAATCACTCAGGCCCTCAGCCTCAGATTTCTTGGGTTTAGGCAGGGCTAAGCATACTGCCTACCTCATGCATTTCTCATGAAGATGAAATGAGGAAATCCATGTAAAATATTTAGAAAGAGAAAAATACCTTCATCAGGTTATCTGCTTCTGAAGACTTGAATTCTGGTGAGGGTGTTAGATACAGGAAGGCATGGCGTTCAGTTGTTGCTCAGAGGTTCAGAGGACAACACAGGGTAGGTTCCTCTGTGTGAAGGTTCTGGGAAGGCTTCAGGGAGTAGGTAGGATTGGAATGGGACCTTACAGCAGGTTGTGTCACCCTGGTGAGGGGCCACCCAGATTGTCAAGGTGTGGCAAACAAGGGGAATGTCACCAGCACGGGCCTGCCACTTCTGCAGCTTGTCCTCAGAGCCACCCCACCCACCAGCTTTTCTCCCCACTGTCTGCCCCTAGTGCCTCAGCCCAGCCACCTCTCCAGGTGCTGCGATGTCCCCGTGCCCTCCTCGCCACTTTCATCCCCCCTCATCTCTCAGAATGTTTCTCCTAGCTCCTTTGTTTGCAGAATCACTAAAATCCCTCTTGAAATCCCCTAGTATCCATTGATGGTTTTATCAGGTCAGAGAGGAGAGGCTGTTAGATCAGCTGGCTAAGGGGTTGCCAGTTAAGCTCAACATTAACATGTTTCTCGAGCCCCCAGAGATAGAGCATGCTTTGGAGCAAACTTCTTCCCTACTCTCAGTCCTGTGAAGATACTGTGGTCCCTTACTGCCATCCAGAAAAGAGAGGTGCAATAATTCAATGAGCTCTGTTGATGAACTGCCTAAGTGCCACCAGCTTAGCCTTCGTGGGCATGACTCTGATGTGACAGGCTCCTGGGCACTTCTTTTGAAGCCTAACAACCTCCCTCCACCCAATTGTTCATCTCAGTGTCTCTTGATCTCATCCTATGCAAAGCACTATGAGTAACATGAGATGAGTCCCCACTCTCCAAGAACTCGAATCCTATAGACAGAGCTGTGGTAAGTCCTCCAATAAGTATAACAGTTTGAATGTAGGAAGTGTCATAAGATGGGAAAGAAACTAACATTATCAAGTGCCAGATGTTGGGCTAAGAGTTCTCACCTAATTTATCTCATGACCCTGCACAGCAAACTTGTAAGGTAGGTATGTATTCATATATCCCCATTGTCTGGATGAGGAAACTGAAAATCAGAGGATTTAAGTAAGTTGTCTGAAGTCACACAGCATACGACAGCTGAGCTTTAAACCCAGGTCTGTGTGACTCTTCCTAATAAACTTGTTGCCTCTCCATAATGTCCATTTAAAATTGGGAAGGAGAAAGGAGAAACACCCAGGGCTGCAATGATCAGAGAAAGCTTTTTAAAGGAGCTGAGACTTGTTCTGGATGGAGGAGCTGAATGATGATGAGTGGAGACCAGGGGTGACAGAGGAGAAGTGGCAGGAAATGGGAAGAACAGAAACAGAGACAAGGGACTGAGAAGCATTGGGCATTTAACAGTGGCCACGTGAAGCCCGTTGAGGCGGAAGGCGGCTTCCCACCTGGTAGATAGTGTTGAAAGGGCTCGGGGGGCCTGATCGGGAGAGTCTGACCAACTTGGCTAATTGCACAGTACTTTCTTCTGGATGCAGTATGGAGCCACTGAAGTCTTGTGACCAGAAGACCAATGTGATGGAAATAGCCTCTTAGGAAAATCACCTTGGCTGGGCTTTGTCGGGTTCATGAGCAAAGGCTAGGGGAAGAAATGCCACTTCAAAGAGACTGTTACCATCATCCCAAAATAACAGCAGATTTTTTAAACTGTTTGCAAGGTTATGAACTGACAGTGTTTTAAGTGCTTTTTGTTTGTTTGGTTTTTAGTCTAAACTATATATTTTTTTAAGTATGGTTTTCCAAATGTCAGGAAAAACAATCCATGTTAACCTCCAACTGTGAAACAATTACGGAAGCAGCAGAGCATCTTACTCCCGCCCAAACTGCAATAAAATATATAGTCCTTGGTTCAAGAAGTCAGGGCAAGGAGTGACTCTGAACCAGCCTTCCACTTAGCAATGCAGCTTGCTGCTCAAGACATTCATAGTCTTCCCTCACTGAGTCTATTTTAATAGCATAATGAGGGCCATGCAACCCGGCCCTCTGACATTCCCTGAGAGTGTACCCCTAAGTGTCTCAAGATGTCCAAGGAACATCAAAGAAAAGGAGAATTATTCTTTGGATATACCACAGGATACAAATCCTGATATCCCACTGCTGGAAACAAAAACCCAAGACAGCTCCAGCAGTGCCAGTAAAAAATATGGACTCAGAAGATTCACTGGCTCCAATGCTACAGCACTTCAGCCAACCGTAACCTGACATTTTACATTAAAGAAAGAAAAAGATACCTTTATTAATGCTGCTTGTCAAATTTCCTGTGAGGCCTGACGAAGGACTCACTTTGGCCTTTCTATTCTCAGAGCTTCATGCTAAAAACTGCTCTCTCCTCTTTAAAGTAAGGCCAACCTGAGGTGTCTAAAGAAGGCTCCCCTTGGAAAATGAAAAGGCTACCTTCAGCCAAACCATTTAACTCCAAACCATTTACTTCCATGCTGCTCACCAGCACAATGGGCTGGGCCTCAGAACTTCCCGGAGAGCTTCCTGACCATGAGTTCATCCTGCCCCACGCCATGCCCACAGGGCAGAGGGAAGAAAAGATATGACAGAGATAATTTTACAGCTGAAGCATCTGAGTCACAGAATCACTGCCGTCGAGATGTTTATAGAAACATCAAGAAGAATAATATCCTTTGGCAGGAGCTTGAGGGAGGCCACGCATCTCTGGCTTCAGCTGGAAGATAGCTCTAACCATCCCATTTTTAGAGATGGAAACCAAAGAGTCAGAGTAAAGCTGAACTCTGCCATTCCTACTGCTGCTGGCAAAGCTCTGTTGAGGTCCCAGACTTCCACTCACTCCCCATGCTGAGTCCCACAGCCTTGGATGACACAACTGGCCTCACCCAGTCAGCAAATCTTCTGAATAACTGCTATGCACCAAGTTTCAAAAAACACATGTTGTGGGCAAACAGATATTCCCAAGTCAAAAAGAAGAGTAACTTTATTTAAAAGAAAATATACTTTTTAAAAAGCGGACTAAATAACATGGAGTCACCATTAATGTGAACCCCATTTTTTAGACACCCAAATTCTGAAGTGCTGCCTTGGGACCCCAAGCCTTTCCACCTGCTATGCACACATATACACACCTCAACCCCTGACCCCTTCAGTAGGACACAATGATGGCCCAGCCCTTACACTGTGGATGCCACTGGAAGTGAAGCAGAAAGCCCAGAGCACCCAAGGTCAATAGTGTCCTTGAACCTCACTGCCTCCTGCTGGCACCATCTTCTGCGTGCATCCTCTCAACCCCACTCCTTTCCCTGTTCTTTCTCTTCTTGCATTCCTATAGCATTCCATTTTCCCTCTTGAGGTAAGCATGGAGCTTCACACTATCACACCTCCCTTACTGCCTGCATCATATCCAGTTGAACTCTTTATAGGGCCTGCTCTGAGCCCAAGGGCAGGGACTGCCTTATCCACCTTTATATCCTAATGAAAGGAAGACACAAGAAGATGCTCCATAAAGACTTGCTAAATAAATCGATGGATGGATGGATGGATGGATGTCTGCATGGATGAAGCAATTGACTGGCAGTTGAATAAATGTATGGCTGAATTCCCATGGCAATACTTAGGGCCTTATGGCCAGAAAGTTGATTCTCCTGGATTCTATTCAGAGGTTTATGTCCTGTCTAAATCAAAAGGCCATCCCCAGAATGTCACAAATACCCCATACTTTTCCATGGTCGCATCTTAGGGAGGGGAATATCTCATGCTACCTCTGTAAAAACAGCCCAGAACAGGTCCAGCTGTGCTCTCAGAAGCAAGTGTGGTCTTTCTGTTTGGAAGCTGAGTCTCCTCCAGAGTCATCTTCCAGGCCCTCTCCCACCCACTTTGCATCAGGATCCTAGACTCAGGTCAGTGCTCACCACAACCATGGGTACCAAACAGGGTCCTTAACTGGGCCCACCCCTACAATCTCTTCCTTGCCCCCAATCTTCCAAGAATAAAGGAATCTGATCTTGGAAGTAGCACATGTTTTCCCAAGTCTGAGCTGGAAATGTTCCTGTAAAAGTGACTGGTAAAAAATAAACTCCACTCAAGAGTAACCACAAGACCCCAATGATGGATATTGGCATAGAAGACACTGCTCGTAAAGGGAACACCAAACCTATTCCTCACTCTGGCTCAACCTGTTAAATACCAGGGCAGGGAAATGGACATTTTCATTCACTAGAGGCATCTCCTGGAACTTCCCCCAAATCACTGGAGGGTCACCTAGCAATGCCAAAGACACAGTTCCCAATCTGATCATCTCCAAATCCAGGAGTAGTGTCATGAGTCTCTTACAGACCCCCTAGTCCACATGTCCATTGTACAGATAGGGAAGCCGAGACCAGTGAGTGCCAAGTCTCCTGCTTCTCAGCCTAGGCTCTCTTCCCCTGGCAGCCCGCTGAAGCTACATGTGGCTTTCCATGTGGGTATCACCAATGGTCAGGGGCTGGGGCTAGGAGCCTGGAGAGTCTCCAAAAGGCTACCATTACCAAGCATGGGCTTCCTGCTGAGGCCACTGAGTGGAGGAAATAATAATGGAGATTGAAAGGCGTTCTGCATTTGACCTTCTGCAACCCAGTCGTTTTTCAGTAGAACCCGATAGGGATCAGTCACATCTGCTCTCAATAGCAAATGTAAAAAATGACCTGCACTTTTAAGGTCTGAAAAACATAAACTTGTGTTAAAAGACTGACAAAAAAAAATTCATGCACTCAATAGCATGATGTCATTCAACTGCACACACGTTGCAATAACAATCGTCCATCAGAGCCCATGCCCTAGACCTGAGCTCTCCCTCCTGGGAATCATAAGCGGCTGTGGTCGCCCTGTATGTCAGCCATGTGGCTGGTCACATAGCAATGCAGGGAGCCTGCCTGCCTGTGTAATCAGGGCTGGGTTACTAGGCTGGACTAGGCCCGGAGCTACAGTAGGTATCAACTTACCTCACTCTCCACTTCAAACACTCGGGTGAGCTGCAGGAAGGCTGATGGGAAGCACATTCTGGGAAGCCCAGAACAAACTCAGGGATCTGGGGAGCAGCCTGGAGCTGGCCAGAGGTCAATAGGGCTTTAGAAGTTAAGCAACTCCTCGTTAGCCACGTGGGTGAGGTCCTCCAGGCCATTACTCTGCTGCAGGTGGACGCCAAGCAGAATGCTCTTCAGGCTGACCCAAGATGCTGACTGCTTCGTGGAAGTCCAGGAATGCCACCTCTATCCCCACACACCGCTGCCTTCCCTCACCTGCACCCCCTCACTCTATCATCTGGGCTGCATCAGGGGCTCCTGACTGTGATGGAGACTCAGGAAGGGAAGCTTAGGGGATTCCAGATAGCCCATTAGATCGGCTCTAGTGACCTCCATCCTATAAGGTCCCACATTTGTCATCAGCAAGCAATGCCCCCAGAACAAGTCGACCTCTCAGCCCTCAGGAGCTCACAGCCTAGATAGAGAGGGAAGACTCACTCAAAGCATGGGTGTCTGGGGCTCAGGTGAGTTGCCATAGAAACCAGAAAAGGAATTGTGGAGTGCTACAAGTGGAGAGAAAATTTTCACATTCCAGACCCTACCAACCCTATATTGTAAATGATGATTATTTTTTTGCTTTGTCACCCAGGCTGGAGTGCAGTGGCATGATCTCACTGTAACCTCTGCCTCCCAGGTTCAAGTGATTCTCATGCCTTAGCCTCCTGAGTAGCTGGGATTACAGGCATATACCACTACACCCAGCCGATTTTTGTATTTTTAGTTGAGTAGAGATGGAGTTTCACCATATTGGCCAGGGGTCTCCAGTTCCTGACCTCAGGTGATCCACCCGTCTTGGCCTCCCAAAGTGCTGAGATTACAGGCATGAGCCACCATACCCAGACTGGATTAATTTATTAAACTGAACAATGCTTTATCCTTTCCTCAATTCTAAGTCATAACCCATGGGTAGCCAATGGCCATATACACTTATTTGATTTCTTACCAAGATGGAGACAAAGAGAACCAGCATTCTTTAAGCACCTACCATGTGTCACATACCAGGCTGGCCACCTTCACATCCATGTCCTGCTTCAGTGTTCTGCCTAGGCAACCAGACAGTGAGGTGAAACGGCCTTGGCAGGCTCACGAGGCAGCTTGTAGTAGGTACATTTGTTTCTGCTCCACCTGCAAAACTCCCTTATGCTTCCCAAGATGAGCAGAGCTCAGCCAGGCCCTAATAGATAGGAGAGCAAGTTCTGTCTACCTACTATTCCAGCCAGGAGAGTTTGTATGGTAGCACTAATGGCTCAGCTAAGAATGATCTGTTAGCCTGAAAGATTCCCTATTAAAATGGATTTTCAGCAGCAGGGTGGTTTATTTGCCTGTGGAGTACAGTCTAAGCTGTTGGTTCATTAAATATGGGGATACTAAGGTAACCAAAACATGGCCCCTATCTTCAAATGGCTCATAAGTTATCAGGAGAGAAACCTGCAAACAAACAAGAATCCCAATGTGCAGTTAAGAGAGACATTTGTGCAGATAATTTGAGGGATACAAAGGAGAGAGTGACTAGTTCTTCCTGAAGGCAGCAGAAACTTTTATGGTGGCCCTTGGCCCTTGACTTGTTTTATTTTTTTTCAATTGTACTTTAGGTTCTGGGTTACATGTGCAGATCATGCAGAATTGTTGCACAGGTATACACATGGCAATGTGGTTTGCTACCTCCACCCCCCCATCACCTACATCTGGCATTTCTCCCCATGTTATCCCTCCCCAATCTCCCCACTCACCCCCCCCCCGCTGTCCCTACCTTGGCCCCCACAACAGACCCCAGTGTGTGATGTGCCCCTCCCTGTGTCCATGTGTTCTCATTGTTCAACACCCACCTATGAGTGAGAACATGTGGTGTTTGATTTTCTGTTCTTTTGTCAGTTTGCTG
>CAUYLG010070230.1:0-18669 GCA_963573385.1 Cacajao melanocephalus
CCTCATATGGACACCTGCCTGATGTTCTAGAAGCTTCACAAGACAGAGGTGGAGCCACTGGAGTTTTTTGCACAGAGAAATGAGACACTCTGACTCACAGTAGCAGGACCACAGTGGAGAGAAGAGTCACATAGCAGGTAATGGGACAGTGCTAGTGTCACTATTCAGGAGTGACAGGGTGGTGGGGCCTAAGGGGAGAGGAGGGCCTGAGGGATGAGAGGGATGGAGGGAAGGGCTGGAGAAGCAGGAGGTGAGGAGAAGGAGCAGAGGGAAGAATTTGAAAGCAGCAGAATTCTTAGGTTTAAACACATTGTTTTATAGATTTTTAATACATCCATCTACAGAGCCTCTCAGGGTGTTCTTTGCAGTTGGGCTTTAATACCTTACGTAGGTCTGCCTGAAAACTAATTGTTTCTTATGTTAATCAGGTTTAAAAAATACTAAGTGTTCCTATAAAATAAACACACCACTTAGATGTGGACAATTCCTAAAAACAGGCAGTGCATGAGCACTGGTGAGGGGCATTGTGACTGCATTGAACACTGGCGACTGTGAGGTGAATGAAGTCTGCACTGGCTCCTGGTTGCAACATACAGTAACACAGTGTGCTACTGTGTATTGAGGAGATGTCCTGGACTCACACAGAAACTCAGGGCTGTGGAATGACGGTATATTTAAATTACAACAAGCGGGAGTCACAGATACATTTTCTGGGAAAGTGAAACAGGAGCTTTACGAGTCCTGTTGCAATGCTTTTATTTATTTATTTTTTATTTTTTTCTTGCCTTGTCTCAGATGAGAGCTTTTAGACACATTTATGTATAAACGGGCCAAAGTCACATTTTTTACCGATTAGATTCCCGATGATTCAGGGGTTACCAAGAATATTCTACCCACTGTAGTTAATAGACAAAAGCAAACTGGTCTCTATGCTATCTCCTGCTCTCAGGCAAAATTTTTCCAGATTTAAACAAAACAAAACAAAAAAAAACAAAACCTGTCTCTACACTTCCATTCCCAGGGCGAGCTCACTCTCTGACACCAAGCTTCCTGGGGTGAGTTTTCTTCTAGAAGAGTCCAGGGGGACAGGTAAGGAGTGAGAGGCAGGGAGTTCAGTTCAGGGACTGGGATTCCGGGATGAAAAGCGAAGGGAGAGGAACGGGGCCCATGCTGAGGGTTTCTCTCTGGTTTATCAGCAGCTCCTGGGCCAAGACTCAGGGAGACATTGAGACGTAGCGCTTGACACAGGAGGAGCGGGGTCAGGGCGAAGTTCCAGGGCCCCATGCTTGGCTCTCAGGGTCTCAGGCCCCGAAGGCGGTGTATGGACTGGGGAGGCGCAGCGTTGGGGATTCCCGATCTCCGCAGCGTTTCTCCCCCTCTCCCAAACTGTGTCGGGTTCTTCTTCCTGGATAATCAGTTCTCACTCCCATTAGGTGTCAGGTTAGCAGAGAAACCAATCAGGGTCGCCGCAGTCCGGGTTCTAAAGTCCCCAATCACCCACCTGGACTCAGATTCTCCCCAGACGCCGAGGATGACCGTCAAGGCGCCCCGAATTCTCCTCCTCGGGGCCCTGCTGCTCTCGGGGACCCTGTTCCTGACCGAAACCTGGGCGAGTGAGTTCGGGGTTGGGAGGGAAATGGCCTCTGCGGGGAGGAGCGAGGGGCCCGCCCGGTGGGGGCGCAGGACCCGGGAAGCCGCGCTGGGAGGAGGGTCGGGCAGGTCTCAGCCCCTCCGCGCCCCCAGGCTCCCACTCCATGTGGTATTTCTACACCACCGTGTCCCGGCCCGGCCGCGGGGAGCCCCGCTTCATCTCCGTGGGCTACGTGGACGACACGCAGTTCGTGCGGTTCGACAGCGACGCCGCGATTCCGAGGATGGAGCCGCGGGCGCCGTGGGTGGAGCAGGAGGGGCCGGAGTATTGGGAGGAGGAGACACGAAACACCGAGGCCCACGCACAGACTGACCGAGTGAGCCTGCGGAACCTGCGCCGTTACTACAACCAGAGCGAGGCGGGTGAGTGACCCCGGCCCGGGGCGCAGGGCACGACCCCTCCCCATCCCCCACAGACTGCCCGGGCCTCCTTGAGTTTCCGGGTCCAAGATACACCCCGAGGCTGCGGGACCCACCCTGACCCTCGACCCAGGAGAGCCCCAGGCGCCTTTACCCGCTTTCATTTTCAGTTTAAGCCAAAATCCGCGAGGGTTGGTCGGGGCGGAGGGGGTGGCGGGGTGGGGGGGCTCGGTGGGCGGGGCTGACCGCGGGGGCGGGGCCAGAGTCTCACACCCTCCAGTGGATGATTGGCTGCGACTTGGGTCCCGACGGGCGCCTCCTCCGTGGGTACGAACAGTATGCCTATGATGGCAAGGATTACCTCGCTCTGAACGACGACCTGCGCTCCTGGACCGCGGCGGACACGTCGGCTCAGATCTCCAAGCGCAAGTGGGAGGCGGCCAATGTGGCTGAGCAAAGGAGACCCTACCTGGAGGGCACGTGCGTGGAGTGGCTCCACAGATACCTGGAGAACGGGAAGGAGACCCTGCAACGCGCGGGTACCAGGGGGCCACAGGGCACCTCCCTGATATCCTGTAGACCTCCCAGGCTGGCCTCACACAAGGAGGGGAGGAAAATGGAACCAACACTAGAATATTGCCCTCGCTCGGGTTCTGAGGGAGAGGAATCTTCCTGGGTTTCCAGATCCTGTACCAGAGAGTAACTCTGAGGGCCCACCCCGTCTCTGGAACAATTAAGAGATGAGGTCTTTGAGAGAATGGAGGGGGAGACAATCCCTGGAATACTGATCAGGGGTTCCCTTTGACCCCACAGCAGCGTTGGGCACCAGGACTTTTCCTTTCAGGCCTTGTTCTCTGTCTCACACTCAGTGTGTGTTACCAGGTTCTGACTCCAGCTCCTCTGAGTCCCTTGGCCTACACTCAGGTCAGGACCAGAAGTCCCTGCTCTCCCACTCAGAGACTAGAACTTTCTAAGGAATAGAAGATTACCCCAGGTGCCTGTGTCCAGGCTAGTGTCTGGGTTTTGTGCTCCCTTCCCCACCCCAGCTGTCCTGTTTATTCTCAAGATGGTCACAGGGGCACTGTTAGGGTGTCCCATGAGAGATGCAAAGTGCTTAAATTTTATGATTTTTCCCTTCAGAACCCCCGAAGACACATGTGACCCACCACCCCGTCTCTGACCATGAGGCCACCCTAAGGTGCTGGGCCCTGGGCTTCTACCCTGCGGAGATCACACTGACTTGGCAGCGGGATGGGGAGGACCAGACCCAGGACATGGAGCTTGTGGAGACCAGGCCTGCAGGGGATGGAACCTTTCAGAAGTGGGCAGCTGTGGTGGTGCCTTCTGGAGAGGAGCAGAGATACACATGCCATGTGCAGCATGGGGGGCTGCAGGAGCCCCTCACCCTGAGATGGGGTAAAGAGGCGGATGGGGGGTCACGTATCTTAGGTGTGAGAAGAAAGTTGCTCAGGTGCCACAGCAAGAGACTGAAGGCACAATTTGTCCCAGCATAATAAATAACTGATTACTTAGTTATAGCAATGACACCAAATAGATTTACTGATTAGTTATAGCAATGATTTACCAAATAGATTTACTGATTAGTTATAGATATGACACCAAATAGATATTAGATTCAATCACATGATCAATTATATAATCAATCCTGTCACATCATTATTCTCTATTAATATTTAGTACTATAGTGTAGGAACATTTTAATCTTATAGTATAGACATAATCAGGTGAAATATAATTAGGAACTGAAGGCACATTGTGAGAAGTGATCAGGAGGTGAGAGTAAATGCTTTGTGGTATTGCCAGTGCCTGGGAAGGCGCCCATTACTTAGCAGGCAGGCCTTGCAGGTAACGCCAGCATCTGGGGAGGCACCCTTACTTAGCAGGCTGTGAGCGGGAGTTTCCCTCTCACTGGGGAGTTCAGAGAAAACTCTGCTCTGCCAACTCTTGAGGAAGGTCTGACACTAGCCAGGCTGGCCCACAGACATCCAGGGGTTTAAACACCTCTCCGTGGTGCTGTGTTTCGAT
This sequence comes from Cacajao melanocephalus, assembly GCA_963573385.1. NCBI lineage: Eukaryota > Metazoa > Chordata > Mammalia > Primates > Pitheciidae > Cacajao > Cacajao melanocephalus. The sequence goes on from CAUYLG010070230.1 coordinate 4,057, forward strand.
GGTCACCATGCTTGCTCACCTTCATGTTCCACTTTCCCACCCGATGCCCCCTTGTAAATTCTTAGAGGCTGTGAGAAATACGAATAGAGGAAGCCTAAGAGCCTTTGATCTTTCTGATAAGTGCATAGAAAGAAATTGACATATGTGCCTCCCCTCCTTGCAGAGGCTACCTAAGAGGGAGGGGCCCTCTGTAATGTACCCATGTGGCCTCCTGAACTGTACCCACCTGGCCCCCCATATTGTAAGAATGTGATTTGCTTGACCGCTACCAATCATGTCAGATGAGTCATTCTCCAGCCCCACCCCCCTGCCTGCATACAATAAATATCAATGTGTCCAGGAATTCAGAGCCACTGCTGGACTCTGCCCCTTGATAGCAGTGGTCCCCCAGTCCAGCTGAATTTTTCTCTTAACTCTGTGTCTTGTGTCTTTCTTTTCTATAATCTATCATCTCTGTACACAAAAGAACACTCACTAGACCCTGCGGGGCTGGACCCTGCACTTAAGGAAAGCAGGAACCTTTCTGGAGACCTTTAGCAAGGTCAGGGCTGGGGCCTGTGGATCAGGGATTCTCACCTTCCGCTCCTTTCTCAGAGCAGTCTCCCCAGGGAATGATGCCAACGATCATGGGCATGGTTGCTGGCCTGGTTGTCCTTGGAGCTGTAGTCACTGCAGCTGTGGTCGCTGCTGTGATGTGGAGGAAGAAGAGCTCAGGTAAGGAAGGGGTGACAAGTGAGGTCTGAGTTTTCTTGTCCCACTGGGGGTTTTAAGTCCCGGGTAGAAATGTGCGCTGCCTGGTTACTGGGAAGCAGCATCCACACTCATGAGCCAACCCAGCCTGGGCCCTGTGTGCCAGCACTTACTCTTGTAAAGCACCTGTGACAATGAAGGACAGATGTATCACCTTGATGACTGTGATGATGGGGACCTGATCGCAGCAGTCACAGGTCACTGGGGAAGGTCCCTGCTGAGGACAGACCTCAGGAGAGCAATAGATCCAGGACCCACACCTGCTTTCTTCATGTTTTCTGATCCTGCCCTGGGTCTGTAGTCACACATCTCTGGAAACTCTGGGTTCCAAGACTAGGAGGCTCCTCTAGGACCTCATGGCCCTGCCTCCTTTCTGGCCTCTCACAGGACATTTTCTTCTCACAGATAGAAAACTAGGGAGCTACTCTTCTGCTGCAAGTAAGTATGAAGGAGGCTGATCCCTGAGATCATTGGGATATTGCGGTTGGGAGCCCGTGGGGGAGCTCACAAAGCCCGCAATTCCTCCTCTAGCCACATCTCCTGTGGGCTCTGACCAGGTTCTGTTTTTGTTCTACCCCAGGCAGCGACAGTGCCCAGGGCTCTGATATGTCTCTCACGTCCTATAAAGGTGAGACCCTGGGGAGCCTGATGTGTGGGCGGTGTTGGGGAAAACAGTGGACACAGCTGTGCCATGAGGTTTATTTGACTTGGATGTATTGAGTATGTGATGAGTGAAGTGTCACCCTTCACTGTGACTGATATGAATTTGTTCATGAATATTTTTTTATAGTGTGAGACAGCTGCCTTGTGTCGGACTAAGAGGCAAGATTTATCCACACCTTCCGTTTGTGACTTCAAGAACCCTGACTTCTCTTACTGCAAAGGCAACTGAATGTGTGTGTGTCCCTATAGGCATAATGTGAGAAGGTGGGGAGACCAGCCCAACCCTGTGTCCACCATGACCCCCTTCCCCACGCTGACCTGTGTTCTCTCCCCAGTCATCTTTCCTGTTCCAGAGAAGTGGGGCTGAGGTGTCTTCATCTCTGTCTCAACTTGATGTGCACTGAGCTGTAACTCCTCACTTCCCTATTAAAATTAGAATCTGAATATGTTACTGTTTCAAATTATTTCCATGAGGGGTGATGAGTTAAGGAGAAGATTCCTGAAATTTGAGAGACAAAATAAATGGAAGACCTGAGAACCTTCCACAGTCCACGTGTTTCTTGTGCTGATTTGTTGCGGGGGGGGAGTAGATGAGACTGTGCCCAGTGGGTGCTCAGGCCACCATGGACTTTATGTGGTCACTGCTAGGCTGGCTTATCTGTGCTGCTCCATTGTCCTTGGCCCTTCAGTAGAATCTTGTCCCACCAGAACCTGTGATCACAGGGACTTGGATGTCACCTGGTGTGGTCCCTACACATAGAAGTCTTGTGGTATCAGAAGACGAATTTTCAGATCATTTTATCTTTTGCTCTCCTTCTAAGTCTCTTTCCTGGATTGTATTTTCCAGCCTTTCTTTTTTTCTTTTTTCTTTTTCTTTCTCTCTCTCTCTCTCTTTTTTTTTTTTGAGATGGAGTCTTCGCTTTGTCACCAAGGCCAGAGTGCAGTGGCACAATCTTGACTCCCTGCCTCCTGGGATCAACCGATTCTCCTGCTTCAGCCTCTTGAATAGTTAGGACTACAGTCGTATGCCACCATACCTGACTAATTTTTCGATCATACAGGTATCACGCAAGTCAGATATGCTAATTACTAGAATTGGAATTGATACATTTCAAGATATATTAGTATCTTGGGTGTGGAAGGATTAATTGAATGCAGAGATAAAGGAAGAAAATGCGTAAGTTTAAAAGATGGATAGAATTTTTAAAGAAACAAAATTTTTTAAAAGTGGCCTTATGTGGACCAAAGCAGATATGAGCTCAAGTGTCAGGTGGAAAAACACCTAAGTGCAGCTCATAGACATAAGGGATACCTCAAAAATCCTGGGACATTTTTGGCTTTCATATGAGGATTGGTGGGAGACGGTGGGTGGGGGGCTGCTGGCAAAGCTCCCACAATGAACAGGACAGCCCACTCCACAAGGGACTCTCTGTCCCAAATGATTAACAGTGCTGCTGTTGAGAAACTCGCACCAGAGGTAAGTGCTGTAATGTCCTCACCATTTCACAGATGAAGAAACAGGCACCGGGAGGGAAAGTGTCAGTAGGACCAGAGCTGCAGGTTGAATCCAGGCCACCTGGCTGCAGGGTCTTGGCTCCCTGGTTAAGTCGGGGACCCAGGAGCCGACCACAAGCAATCCCAGCTGCGCGCTGCGTTCATGGTCTGTGCGCGCCCCCTGGTGTTGGCACTGAGCCTGTGGCTAAATGAGGCTTTTGGGAAAAGAAACAAGTTTGGGTAGGGGGCTACTCCTTCAGGCTCTCCAGATTTCAAGCCATGACTTACGCTCAGAAAAAATAATGTCCACCTTAATTATCCTGCTTTTCCCAGTCCCAGCGAGTGTCCTCCCTCGACTCTATCAACATCAGCACCTGCCAGAGGCCCACCACCCACCATGTGAGGGGTGAAAATTCTCCAGGACAAAAGGACAAGACTAGGTTCCATCCCAGCCACCCTCCCTTACCAGAGCTCTAGCCCTATGCCTGTAGTGCTTAGGCTCCTAATCCAGAGTCCAGGAACCCGCTCTCCCATGACACTGCACGCAGAAGTGATGTTACGTGCACATGTGACTTCCTTACAAGATATTGGCTGTTAATATTCATCAAGTCAGTTGGGGCGCAAGACACCACTCTTCCCCCAACAACTTGTGATCCTCCGAATTAAAGAAAGGGTAGAGATGAGGGAAGCCCTAACTCCAAATCTTCTACCATTTCTAGTGAAGTTCTGACAAGAAGTGCAAGGTACTCAACCTGCTCTGGGATACAGCAGGAAAGCAGAGTGTTCATGGATTTCAAATTCCATAAAAAATATCATTTTGGCAAAATATCCAAGTCATTTTTCTAAGCCCTAGGCAGCAGCTCAAAACAAACATCAAAAACCAAAATCTTGGCCCCGTTGAAATCATTGAAGCTATAAAACTTTGTGAGACCTGTAGTTAGAGAGAAGGACAATTCAATTTAGGGCTGCAGCAGAAACCCCTACATCATCTAGAGTTTTTCTTTATCATGAAGTTCCCCTGAAGGGGCCTGCTCCCTTCTGCAGTGCACAGTGAGGCCACTTCTGTGTAAAAAGATAGAATTTTCTGGGATTCCTGATGTTGACACTTCTCACTCTTTGACTTTGTAGATGCCAACTTCATATTCGACATCTTTAAGTTAATTTTCTTAATCTAAGCAGAGAATTTGAAATTGTTTCTGAAGCAGAAAACCAGGGACTGATTGTGCGAGCTCTCACCCCACTCTGTGGCTTCTTATGCAATAAATGTAAGAGATTGTAGGCCAACAGAATTTGGAGTAAGGTAAACATAAATCATCCATTTCAGCCTATGTTTCAGCTTGTCTGTTCCAGTCTTGTCCCAGTCTTAACATTTTGAATGTTATAATTATACTTGAATTTGATTTTATGAGAAGTCACATATATTAATTTCTGTTGGGTTTGTCAGTGAAAGCCTTCTCAAAACAACTATGGAGTAAAGATAGGTAAATAAATGCATGGTGCTCCCATGTGTTAGAGCTCACTGCATCTTACAAATGGATCAGCCCCGCTCAAACACATGGCACATCTCAAATGGCGCTGGAAACCTGGAAATCCACATACAAAAGAATGATGCTGGACAAAATTCATACCCTCCCATTATATCTTTTTCAAAAATTGAGTCAGAATAACTCAAAGAACTAACCTTACGAGTTGAACCTGTAAATCCCTTAAGAAAGGCTGGGTTCAGTGGCTCATGCCTGTAATCCCAGCAATTTGTGGGGCCAGGGCGGGCTGATCACCAGAGGTCAGAAGCTTGATACCATCCTGGCCAAGATGGTGAAACCCCATCTCTACTAAAAATACAAAAAAAAAAAAAATTAGCCGGGCATGGTGGCAGGCACCTATAATCCCAGCTACTCAGGAGGCTGGGGCAGGAGAAGTGATAGAACCTGGGAGGCGGAGATTGCAGTGAGCCAAGATTATGCCAGCCTGGGTGACAAGAGTGAGATTCTGTAAAAAAACAAAAACGAACAAACTGTAAGAAAATACTGAGGAAAATCTTACGGACATTAGAATTGGTGGTCGTTTCTTGATTGGTGACCAAAAGCACAAGTAATATAAGAAAAATGACAAATTAGACTGCATCAAAATTTAAAAACTTTTTTTTTTTTTTGGAGACAGAGTCTCACTGTGTTGCCAGGCGCCAGGCTGGAGTGCAGCAATTCTCCTGCCTCAGCCTCCCGAGTAGCTGGGACTACAAGTGCACGCCACCACGCCCAGCTAATTTTTGTATTTTTAGTGGAGATGCAGTTTCACCATGTTGGCCAGGATGGTCTCGATCTCTTGACCTTGTGATTCGCCTGCCTTGGCCTCCCAAAGTGCTGAGATTACAGGCAATTTAAAAACTTTTTTGCATCAAAGAACACTATTAACAGAGTCAAAAGAAAATGCACAGAATAGGAGGAAATATTTGCCAATCACATATCTGATCAAGAATTAATATCCAGAATATCTAAAGAACTACAATTCAACAATAGCAAAACAATCTCATTCAAAAATGAGTAAAAGACACAAATAGACAATTACCCAAAGAAGATATAAAATAAGGACATAAAAATAAGGAATGCCAATAAGAACATAAAATTTGCTAAACTTCACTAGGCCAAGTGTTGGTGAAGACATGGAGAAATGGGAACACTTGTGCACTGCTGGTGAGCGTGAATAGTGGTGCAGCCACTATGGAGACAGTGTAGTGGTTCCTCAAGAAAGTCAAAATAGAATTACTATGTGAGCCAACAACTCCACTTTGGGGCATACACCCAAAATAACTGAAAGCAGGAACTCACACAGATATTTGTCCCCTCAGGCCCATAGCAGCACTATTCCCGATAGCCAAAAGCTGGATGCAACCGAGTGTCCATCAGCAGATGACTGGGTAAATAACCCATGGTGCACATGCATAGGGAATATTATTCAATCTCAAAAGGGAATAAAATTCTGATTGGATGAACCTTAAAACCACTATAAATGAAGTAAGCCAGAAATGAAAAACAAATATGACATTTTACTTATATGAGGTAGCTAAAATAAGCAAATCCAAAAAAATAGAATGTAGAATAGAGGTTACCAGGGGTTGGGGATGGGGAGGGTGGGCAGTTATGGTTCAATAGGTACAGTTTCTGTTTGGGATGATGAAAATGTTGCGGAAATGGGTATTGGTGGTGGTTACACAACAATGTAAATGTGCTTAATGACACGAAATTGTACACTGAAAAAAATGGTTAGAAGGTAAATTATATGGTATGTATGTTTTACCACAATTCAAAATATATATCAACACTAAATCCAATCACAATTCTCATTGAGAATTTTTAATACTGGTGTTTCAACAAGCACACTGCCACTGTGGAGGGAGGTCCTTGGAATTCTTAGGCCACCATGTCATTTGGTGTCACTTCTTAGCCACTTTTGAACTGTGTTTATGCCTCACAATTCCTGATCTGCCAAGTACTTTCAGGAAAGTTATTCATATGAAAAAATTCATCAAGCAACTTATTCTTGGTGCTATGCTCTATGGAGTTGATCTCAGAAAAAAGAATCAAACTTCATTGGACCTCATAGATGGCACAGGTGAGGGGCTGGAAGATGGGTAAGGAAATTATAACACAACATGTCAAAGTATTTTACATGACTTTTTTTCTTTGAATGCTACATGATTAATTTTATAATGATTGTACTGACTTACATGTACCAATGATTACAAATTACAATTTCTGCTTTTTTTCTCATTTCTGTCATATATTTCTCTGTCTTTGTAATTATTTTTAGAGTGGGCATTTTGGATAGTTCAACAATTTTATTTACACAATGATGTCTTGTTTTACTCTTATTCATGAAAGATGGATTTGCCAGCCACGGATTTCTAGTTTGACATGTTTGCTCTCAGCTCTTTAATGAATATGTCTCTCCTGGCTGCTGTGGCTGACAGGGAAAAATCAGTCACATCTTAACCCAGTTGCTTCTTAGATGATCTGTGTTTCTTCTGTGGCTACCTTTTTTTTTTTTTTTTAAATAAACGAGTGTAACTTTTTATTAAGATAGAATTGCTTTTATTAAAGAAATACACGAAAATGGTTAAGTAAAATTGAATGGCTCCAAAGTCTTTCAATGAAAACAGCAGTCCTGCCAGTTGCTCTTTCCAAATGCAAGCATTTTCCATCCTCTTAGTCTTTCCTTTGAGTAGTTACCTTCATGGGTTTTTCCACATTGTTTTTTTTTTATTTTTTCAAGTGAATGCATATATTATTACGTGTAATGTTAGAAAGCCTCTTCAGTTTATATTGCATCCTAACAATCCCCTGCCCCGTCCTTCCTAATTTTCCAGAGCAATGACTTTTAACTCTTTTAACAATGTCTTCTATTGTTTCTCACATAACTACTTAGTCATTTCTTGATTATTTTATACATTATATAGTAACTTCTTGATACGACAGATGAGGATTTAGCTCTTACACCATCACTATCCTCCTCATTTTTCCTTCCATATTGTCCCAAAGTAGTTATCAGATTCAGGGGCTAAGCAGTCACCATGTCATTATGACTATATATATTGCTCATTGTTGAGGAAAACAGTGTATTATGCTTTTACTTTTTATCCTGTAATTTCTTTCTGCCCTAGAATTAATGATTGCCTAACCAACCCATCCCCCCACTTTTTTTTTTTAATTTTCCTTTTTCTTCAATGAACTTATTTCCAAGTACCCCAATTCAGTCAATAACCTATTGTTATTTTTAAGAGAAGGGATCTTGCTGTGGTGCCCAGGCTGGTCTGGAACTCTTGGGCTCAAGCCATCCTCTCACTTAGCTTCCTGAGTAGTTGGGACAACAGGCCAGACCATTCTACCCAGCTAAACTATTAATATTTTTACTGTTTCTTTTCCAAGCCAGCTCCATAGCTGGAATATTGTTTGTGCTGGATTCTATTTGCTGGATCCATTTCATTCTCTGCTTTGTGTACTCCTTCATTTTGCTGGAGTATTTTCTCTAATAGCTTCCCAAGAAAGGGTACATGGAGGTAACCCCTAAGTCTTTGCTTGTCTAAAGATGTATTATTTTACCTTCAACCTGGATTATTTGGCTGAATGTAGATTTATCCGTGGAAAATAACGTTCTATTCCATTGTTTTCAGATTCTTTTTTGAGACAGGGTCTCTTCTGTCGCCCAGGCTGGAGTGCAGTGACACAATCATGACTCACAGTGGCCTTGAACTGCGGGCTCAATTGATCCTTCTACCTCATCCCCCTGAGAAGATGAGATTACAAGTGTGCACCACAATGCCAGACAATTTTTGTATTTTTTGCAGAGATGGAGCCTCACCATGTTGCCCAAACTGGTCTCAAGTGATTCTCCTGCCTCAGCCTCTCAAAGTGCAGGAACCACAGGTGTGAGCCACTGTGCCCGGCCAGTTTTTCTTTTACTCTGTCTACTTCATTTCTCAAAAGCATCTCAAACTCAGTGGGTCCAAAAGCAAAGTCAAACTCCATCAGAATATCCTGCTACTTCCCACTTTAAAATGTATCTTCAATCACAATTACTGCATGCAACCCTTTGGTTCACACTACCATCATCCCTCACTTGAACATAGAATCGGTTTTCCTCCTTCCGTATCTTTTTAAATTATAAAATATTTCAAATAAACCATGTGTTGCTTTATATTTTTACTACATAAGAAGAATGAAGATCTGCTGGGTGCAGTGGCTCATGCCTATAATCCCAGCACCTTGGGAGTCTGGAGGGGTTGGATCACTTGAGGTCAGACGTTCAAGACCAACCTGACCAACACTGTGAAATCCTGTCTCCACCAAAAGCACAAAATAAGCCGGGTGTGGTGACGCATGCCTGTAGGCCCAGCCACTTGAGAGCCCAAGGCAGGACAGTCACTTGAACCAGGAAAGGTGGAGGTTTCAGAGAGCCGAAGTCGCACCATTGCACTCTGCCTGGGCAAAAAGAACAAAACTCTGTCTAAAAAAGAAAAACAAAAGTATGGAGAGCTTCCATACTTAAACATGGAATTACTTTAAGTGTTTGGCATACACTGTTCCATGCATGCCAGCAGCTTCTTACTGCAAACACCTGGGACTTGCTATGGAGCAGCTGGAGTACGTTCTGCCCACACACAGGACAGGGAGCCGACAACCAAGGAGTGGGGGGTCAGTACTCCAGCTTTCTCCCCTCCGTGTCCCTGTATCTCAGCAGTGTGGAGCTTGTTACCAGTGATAACCTGCTCACTGACTTTAAACTGGTTTTCTTACCTTCTCAGCTCCATTTCTCCATACCTGAATTGACGATTTCTGGTATGATCTAGCAAATAAATTGCTTTCACTGAAATGTCAGTCTTGGAACCTGCTTTGGGTTCCCCAATCAAAGACAGAAATATATTCATTTTCCCATCACTGGACTTCTAGGTTGTTTTCAGTTTTTCACTGCTTACAATCAAGGCTGCAACAAATCTCCACAAACCTCTGGATACACAAGAAGGAAGCTTTCAGTATTTCCCACGAGCGAAACTGCTCAGTTGAAGGGTATGTGCATCTTCACCTTTAATGAATACTACCAACATTCGAAAAGCCTGACAATGTCAAGGACTGCCGAGAGTGCCACATGTGATGGGTGTGGAACGGCAGCTCACTGGAGCAGGTGCTGGGGACTCAGTTGGGGTCTTGGAGAGGCACTTGGTTATAGCAAGAACATTTCATAAATGGTATCTGATAGAGTCAAGATTCATGGGGAATAAAAATACATTGCTTAGAAATAATTATCCATAGATCTAAAGTCAACAAAAGTCTTTTTTTTCCTGAGGGAAAATACACACTTTTTTTCTGGGACAGGGGGAACAACTTAAAATACACCAGAAAACACCTTCATATTAATCATTCTTCTCATATACTTCAAATTTGTACTTAATGCCTTTCTCCTTCTAGACATCAGAGAGAACACCCGGGTGTTCTGGCAGAGGTTGGTATTTCTCCAAATACAAAACAGGACTTTCAAAGTCCTGCATAATCCTTGTCCCATATACTTTAAGATGGCCTGGGTGATTCATGGCTTCCTGACAAACAGAACCGCCACCAACTATCCAAATCACATCTACTTCATTTGCTGATTCTGGTTGTTCAGTAAATTTTAAGGCATCAGCCAGACTTCTGGCAAGAAAATGAGCTCCTTATGGAGGTTCCTTGAGCTCTCTGCTGAGAACTAAATTAATTCTATATTTTAAAGGTCGATTCTTCTCAGGAATGGAGAAGCAGGTCTTCCTACCCATAATCACCAGATTGTGTTTAGCTTCTACTGAAGAGGTTGTGGTCATTCTCTGGAACTACCTGAATTCATTCCTGAGCAGTGGCCAGGGCAGGTCCCTGATCTTGCTGATGCCCATGTTCTGGGACACAGCAATGATCCGGTTTAGAAAACGAACCATGACAGCGGTGGTGAGCACCTCCGAGTCTGCTCGCTGTGGCTACTTTTAAGATCACCGTTTCTCTTTAACATCTGAGTTCCAGTGCTGTATGAGCCGCTGAGCCTAGCCTGTGGTTTTTGATTCACTAAGTGGCTTAATAAGACAAAGCTGATTTGAGCCAATACTTCTGGCATGTTCGTTTTGATTTGTAAGAGAAGCTTTATTTGAATCCATCCCCATAAGGTGAGTTGGAAATCTGCAACCATAACCACAGCTAGAAAGTCCTGGAAGTAGCCAATGTTTCTCTTCATCACCAAAGACTTGTCTCCAGTTTTTACTATTGTTCTATTTTTTCCAGCCAGTCAACAGCAGTAGCTGAAAAAAGAGAGGACACTGATGAAGAACACGGCAGGCATAGAGAAAAGGAAAAGTATGCGGAACTTTGCTGTGTATCTGTCAGTTCATTCTACTCCTCTAGAACGTGCCATTCTCAGGACTGATGTCCTCCAGGCCCCCAGATGAAGGTAGTGAGCACCCTGAGAGCCAGCTGGACTCACCTCTTCGTGTAACTGCAGAGCCACAGCATCTGGGGGACGTGTCCTGCCCTTCTGGAGTCATCTCTCTTGGTCATGGTGGCTACTGCTGCATTGTCCTTCTGAGGTAGGTGAGATCGGCATTCACAGCCTCCCTTGAAAGGAAACAAGAGACTTGTCAGGTTGACGGAGGGAACAAGCTGTTCCACAGTGCTCACACCATGTCCTAACCTTGTGGTTAGAACACCCAGCAGCAAGGAAGTGGAAGAGCAGAAGGGAAAATCTCCAAATCTGTTCAAGCACAGAAACCCACGATTAGTGTCCTTGGGCTGACCTATGCTCATTATAATAGTAGAAACACAGCCCTGAGTGCGAAGTTAAGATGCTAATGAGACATGAGATATGCTAGAGTGTACAACCACAGCGCATGCACGCACGCCCAGGAGACCACAGAACATGCTTAAAACAACACCCCTTCCCACCGCTTCATGAATATTCATGTAAGACTCCCGTTAGGGGAAGGTACTGTCTCATTTTTTTTTCTTTTTTTTTTTTTTTTTAGAGACAGGGTCTCGCTATGTTGCCCAGGCTGGAGTGCAGTGGCTATTCACAGGCGGGATCCCACTACTGATCAGCACGGGAGTTTTGACTTGCTCGTTTCCGACCTGGGCGGGCTCACCCCTCAGGCAACCTCATGGTTCCCCACTCCCGGGAGCTCATCATATTGATGCCGAACTTAGTGCAGACACCCAACTGGCATAGCGCACTACAGCCCAGAGCTCCTGGGCTCAAGCGATCCTCCCACCTCAGCCTCCCGAGTAGCTGTGACTACAGGCAGGCACCAACGCGCCCTGTGGTACTGCCTCACTTTTGAGCAGCCTACTCTGATCAGAGGTCAGGGTTTACTTTCATTTTACAATAAACTTGCTTGCTTACTTTTACTTTAAACTTCCTCTCAAATTCTTCTGTGTGGCAAAGTCAAGAGCTGGAACCGGCCCACTGGCAACACTTCCTTCGTTTTTCCTTTCTTTCTGTGTCTTGCTGCTAGGGATGACTTTGCCCCTGCTGGCAGCATGCCCCTAGGAACTGAGGATGGCGTGCTGTGGCTGGCGTCCTCCTCAGCTTGGCCTTGGGTCACTAAGTGCAGCCCATGGTAGGAGGTTCTGGGAATGAGTGGCACTGCCTTGTGCAACGGTCCCCATGGGAGTGGCCACAAGTGCTCGTATCTGTGGCATTTTCACAACTTTTTAAAAATACTCAAGAACGTACAGAGGAGAGCAGTTCTAGGGCCTGACCTGTGTCCCCCACCTGCTCATCGGCATGGCCATGTCCCTGACATGGTCAGAAATGAAAAATGCTGCTGCCCCTTTGCAAAACGCTACTTAGATTTTTTCCTCTTGAAGGTGGTGGCACGATGCCCAGGTTGAGATGGACGCAGGAGTCAGCATTCCAAAGTAAAAGGAGAGACTTTAACAGAAATACCTGAGCTTTTCAATGTAAATGAACAGGGCCTTCTACCCTCTGGCAACTGTGGATTTCTCGTTGAGATGTTTCTTGTTCTCAGAGTGGTTTTTCCTTTACGCAGGTAGTTTATCAAAAAAAGGAAAGGACAGAAAAGGAAAAGCAGGAGAAGGTGTATGGGGAGCTGGGACCCTGGGCCTGTGCAGGTGAGATACAAGGTGCTTCTGGTGAGGCTGCCATCCTCTGGGGCACTGGCACATTGGGGAACGACAGGGCCTGCCTTCCTGATGATGCCATCTGCCCCAGTTGCTTACTGGAAGTTGCAATGCCCTGAGTTTTATTTTGATTGTAATTTTAAAAAGTATTATATTAGGCCAGGTGGCTTATGCCTGTAATCACAGCACTTTGGGAGGCCAAGTTGGGAGAACCATCTGAGGTCTGGAGTTTGAGACCAGCCTGACTAACTGTAGGGCTAAGGGCCCCACAGGGTTGTGCGGTGTCCATTATGCTGTGCTGAGGAGCAGGATCCAAGAAATAAAGACACAGGACACAGAAGTACAAAGAAAGCACAGCTGAACTCAGGGGGCTACACCACCTATAAGCAGAGACAAATGTCCAGAAGCATGTGTATTTATTGGATATAGGTTAGAGGGCAGGGTAGTGAGTGAAGTCATCTTTAAGGATAGTGACAGGGTCATGAGCAATGTCACTTAGGCTAGGAGGCGGACAGTGCGTAGCAAGGGGTCCATCACCATTAGGTCATTGGGGCAAGGAAGTGGGCCATGTGCAGTAAGTGGTCTACACCCATTAGGTCACTGAGGCATGGAGGTGGGCTGTGAGCAGTGAAGAGGGTGCAGTGTGCAATATCTCTATCTATGGGCATGCTACTTCCAAGAATATCTATAGGAGGATGCTTTAAGTCACACAGCAGTGACAGAGCTGTCAGGGTCTGCCGCCAACTGCTGGCAGCTTCCAGTGAATTCTAGAGGAGGATGCTTTTGAGCCAGCACAGTAACAAGAGCTGATAAAATTCACAGTCTCCAAGGCGTGATTATCAGGAGGGGTTTGGAGCCCCGGGATGCTTGAGGGGTTGCTGGTCTGAGGGCAGTCTTCCACAAGAACTGGAGCAAGGTCTTACAATTCCTTTATCAGGAGGAGTGGCTCTTGCCCCAAGCCTGCCATGCAGCGGGTATCTTTACGATACTGAACGCTGCTGCTTGGGCCATGGATTCTTGTCCTGGTATAACTGTTTTTCCCTTAAATCATGCTCTGCACCAGTTCTGCTCTAGACATTCCTCCAGCCATAAGCTGCTTATTCTTTAATTCATCCTCTGTACCGTTTCTGCTCTAGGTATTCCTCCAATTATGAACTAAGATAGAGTTATCTATATATATAGGGAAACAACTGAGTGGTAAGATATTTTTTAGGCACTCATTCTATGAACTAACATATGATTATATATAAAGGATTATATAAAAGGAAATAACTGAGTAGTAACACTATAAGCTGAGATATTCTTCAGGCACTAATTGTGCCAGGACTCTGCTTAGCTCTCCTTCCTCAGTGCTTATATGGGGGGTTAGCCACAACTAACATGGAGAAATCCCGTCTCTATTAAAAATACAAAATTAGCCGGGCATGGTAGTGCATACCTGTAATCCCAGCTACTCGGGAGGCTGAGGCAGAAGAATCACTTGACCCCAGGAGGCAGAGGTTGCGGTGAGCCAAGATTGAGCCACTGCACTCCAGCCTGGGTGACAAGAGAAAAACAATGTCTCAATATACATATATTAATATATATATATATATATTACACAATTTTATGCTTTTTGAAAATAGCTAATAAAGCTTTCTGGCTAAGTTGTTAGTAATGGTAATCTCTGCAATGTGCTTAACGATGGTCAAAGCTGCAGGGTTCCCACCCTCTCTTGGTACCTGTACTTCCCTGCTTGTTCTATTTTCAAGTGTCTTTGCCTGTTGGTTGCCCCATGACTGCTGACATCACACCTTCTGGAGGAAGCCACACTCTTCCTTGCCCATTGAGGGTTGGAAAATTGGATAATTAAGCTGGATGAAGAGAGGAGATAACATATACTCTGCGTGGGCAACATCATCACCTGCACTTGAAAGCAAGGCTGAGGTGCAGAAGGCACAAAATGTGGCCACATCTCTCAGCTGGCAAGTGTCCTGGGGCAATGTGAGCCTGAGTGGGCAACACTGGACACAGGACAGGGTGCATCGCAGTGTTGCCCACTGTGACTGCAGGGCCAAAAGGA
>CAUYLG010070231.1:0-37884 GCA_963573385.1 Cacajao melanocephalus
GGGCAATAGAACAAGAATCTCGTTCTCTCTCCCTCTTTCTCTTCCTCTTTCTTTCTCTCTTACATTCTTTTTTTTCTTTCTTTCACTCTCACTTTCTTTCCTCTCTTTTTCTTTCTTTCAAAAATAAAAATTAAAAAAAAATTATCTACAAATAATTGGTATTTAATACTTGCCAAGTTTGAAGCTGATAAAATAGGAAGGATTAAAAAGACCTTCAGAGGAAAATAAAAACGGATTAGCTAAATAATCTTTGCTATTTTAGGGACTTAGACAGTAAGGTAATTTAGGCCAGGGAGGAAGCTGCTGTGTTTACTTAAAAAAAAAAAAACAAAAATTCTCTACCTGTAAAAGACAAGTAAACAAGTATATCAAAACAAAAATAAAACACTAGGCTATTGGCTAAGAAAATGGTGGACATTATGTTTCACAGAGTATTAATTTTTATAATATCTGAAATATGTTATATAACTCTAATTTTCAACACCAAAAAATAGTCACGTAATATATAGTATCTTTATTTTCACCATGGTTTAGTGAACAAAGACCTAGGAAAGTTCTCATGGAATTAAGAAGAGATTTTCTTCTGCCTGATTCCTTTAGGACATTCATCATCTCATACAATCCTTTATTTCCATCCAAGAGCTATTAAGGGTTTACTCTTTGCCAGACCTTGTATTGAGTCCTGCATTTAATGTCCACACCTTTTAACTCTGTTCTCTTAGTACAGAGAGAGACATATACTCAAACAAGTATACTATAATACCTTAAGTGAAAAGGTGCTATAAATTAGATTTAAATAAAATGTTTTGGTAACAGAGAGAAGGAAGAAATGAATTCCCATTTGTCAGGGGTAAGTTTGAAGAAAATGGATGGGGGGGCAGTATATATAAAAAGTTTCACAGAAAAAAATATGGTAGAATTGAACATACGAAAATGAACAGGATTTCTCCAGGTACATAAAAGAGCATTAACAGTTAGAAAAAACAATATGAGCAGAAGTCCACAAATATGTAAAGAACCTAGCATGTTGGAAAACAGTCTGCCATTTGGTTTACTAAAATATATGATAGAATGTTGCTTACACTTGTTTTGAAGGGCTATAAATATAATACCATGGAGTATGATTTTATTGCATCGGTATTAGGAAACCCTTACAGTTTGTAAGCAAAGTAATATGGTCATCTGTGCTCTCTGGGAATAAAACTGACGGTACAGAAGATGGTGTAGACTGAAAGCAAAGAGACCAGTTAATTCAAGTGCCCAAGCAAGGAATAGGACAACTGTATTATTAATATTATTTTAAGGGGTCTGAGAGATCGTATAATAGTCTCGATCCTTTATGGAGCCCTAGGATGCCTCAGGAGCCACATAGAAAGGGCAAGGATGGAGGTATATATAATACTCTGGGTCCCTAAACTCCTCCTTATGTTTTAAATTTTTTCCTTTTATTTTTGATTGACATGTAATAATTATACATATTTATGGGATACGGAGTGATATTTCAATACATATATATAATATATAATGATCAAATCAGAGTAATTAGCATATTCATCACTTCAGACATACATTTATCATTTATTTGTGTTGAGAACATTCAAAATCCCCTCTCGTAGCTTTTTGAAAATATGCAGCAAGTTCTAGCTAACCATATTCACCCTACAGTTCTGCAGAACGCCAGAACTCCTTCTTCCTATCCAGTTGTAATTTTGTATCCATTAACTAGCCTCTGCTCATCCTCGCCTCCTCGCCTCCTCTCTACTTTTCCCCACTTCTAATACCCACAGTTCTACTCTCTACTTCCATGAGCTCAAAAAAATTTTTTGGCTCTCACGTGTGAATGAGAACACGCTGTATTTATCTTTCTGTGTATGACTGATTTCACTTAACGTAATGTCCTCCAGATTTATCCACGTTGCTGCTAATGATAGAAATTCATTCTTTTTTATGGCTGAATAGTATTCCGTGTGTGTGTGTGTGTGTGTGTGTGTGTGTGTGTGTGTGTGGTGTGTATGTGTATATAAAAAACACTTTTAAAATCCATTATTCTGTTAATGGACATTTTTCTTGATTATCCTTAGATGTTATGAATGGTGCTGCAGTAAACATGGGGGTACAGGTTATGTTTTTAACATAGTGAGTTTTTTTCCTTTGGATAAATACCCAGTAGTGGGATTGCTAGATGGTATGGTAATTCTGTTTTTAGTTTTTTGAGAAACGTCCATACTGTTTTCCATAATGGCTGTACTACTTTACATTCCCACATATTGTGTATAAAAGTTCTCTTTTCTCTTCATCCTCATCAGCATTTATTGTCGTTTGTCTTTTTAATAGATATTTTAACCAGGGTGAAATAAAATGTCATTGTGGTTTTTATCACATTTACCTGAAGATTAGTGATGTTGAACATTTTTTCATATACTTGGCCATTCACATGTCTTTTGAGAAATGTCAATTCTGTTCCTTGTCTACTTTTTAATTGGGTTACTTTTGGTTTTGCTGTTGAATTGTTTTGAGTTCCTTATATATTCTGGATATTAGTTCCTTATCAGATGAATGAAACTAGATCCCTATCTCACCATATACAAAAATTAACTTAAAGTAGATAAGATCCTAAACTATAAAACTGCTAGAAGAAAGCATAAGGGAAGTGCTTCAGGACATGCGTCTGGGCAAACATTTTATGGCAAAGACTTCAAAGCACAGGCAACAGAAAAGAAAATAGTTAAGCGGGACTATATTAAACTAAAAGCTTCTGTACAGCAAAGGAAACAGTCAACACAGTGAAGAGACAACCGGTAAAATAGGAGAAAATATTTGCAAACTCCTACTTAAACTAAAGAACCTCTGATTTTATCTGATAGGTACACTGGCCTTCTGAATATAAGTTTTGCTTGTAATATATATATATACACACACATATTACATATATAAAATATATATATATTTGCGTGTGTGTGTGTGTGTATACTATGGCTAAAAAGAAGTTGGAAACCACTTAGTAGCCTAATGTTTTTCTAAGAATTTCTCAGACATGTAATCATATAGCCCCTTCCAGAGTGCTGAGGAGCTCATTATCACAAAAAAAAGTCAGTTCCACTGTTAAAAAGATTCCAGTTGATTACAGAGTTCTCCTGGACTGGAAATTAAGGAGTGTTATTAGTCTTATACCCAGTAAACATTATGTCATTAACCTTACATTTTTAAGTCATTAACCTTACATTTCTATCCACAGAAATTTCCAGTTCCACTGTTTTTCTTTGTGGCTGGAAAGAGTTTAAATATGTGTATGTTAGTTTACCATACAGAATCAAAGGGCGGATGGAGTCACAACTCTGAATTTTTCAAGAAAAAGTCTTAGGTGTTAAGTAAAAAACAAATAACCCCATTTAAAAAATGGACAAAAGACATAAGCAGACACTTCTCAAAACGTACTAGAGGCCAGCAAACTAAGGAAAAAATGCACATAACTAATTATCGGAGAAATGCAAATCAAAACCACAATAAGATACTGTCTCACAGCAGTCACAGGGGTCACAACAGTTACAGGGCTGTCATTAAAAAGTAAAAAAACAACAGATGCTGGTGAGGCTGTGGAGAAAAGGGAACTGCTTATACACTGTGAGAATGTAACTTCAGCTACTGTAGAAGCCAGTTTAGAGATCTCTCAAAGAACTTAAAACAGAACTACCGTTAGACCTGGTAAACCCATTCATGGATTTATGTCCAAAAGGAAACAAATCTTTCTACTAAAAATCATGCACTTGCATGTTCATTCTAGCAGTATTCACAATAGCAAAGACAGCAACCGAGGTACATATTAGTGCTGAACTGGATAAAGTAAATGTAGTACATGTACAGCATGGAATACTATGCAGTCATATAAAGGAATGAAATCAGGTCCTCTGCAGCAACATGGATGGAGCTGGAGGTCATTACCTAAGTGAATTAATGCAGGAACAGAAACTAAATACTGTGTATTCTCACTTACAAGTTTATAAGCTAAACATTGGGCACTCATGGACAAAAATACACTGAGGACTTACTAGAGGGGGAGGCAAAAATGGGGGCAGAGGTTGAAAAACGATTGGGTACTATGCTTAGTATCTGGGTGACAGGATTGTTCATACCCCAAACCTCAGCATTATGCAATATACCCAGGTAACAAACCCTTACATATACATCCTCAAGCTAAAATACAAGTTTAAAATGTTAGTTGAAGAATTGTGTAATTGGCTGGGCTCGGTAATCCTGTAATCCCAGCACTTTGGGAGACTGAGGTGGGTGGATCGCTTGAGGACAGGAGTTTGAAATCAGCCTGGCCAACATGGTGAAACCCCATCTCTACTAAAAATATAAAAATTGGCTGGGCATGGTGGTGGGTGCCTATAATCCTAGCTATTTGAGAAGCTGAGGTGCAAGAATTGCTTGAACCCGGGAGGTGGAGGTTCCTGTAAGCTGAGATCACACCACTGCACTCCAGCCTGGGTAATCTGGGTGATAAAAAGAGACTCTGTCTCAAAAAAAGAAAAAAGAAAAAAATTATGTACTGGATGAAAAATTATAATAAATATGTCTGAATATTCCTTTTGGAATATACTACTAATAATGGAAAGATGTTTGCTTTCTGATTTCCAAGCATTTGTGGTTTTAAATTGACTTTCTGATTTAGCCAGCTTCAGAGTGCTTAGGCTAGATATTTTTAAAAGTTTGCATGGTAGGGGCTGGGCGCAGTGGCTCATACCTCTAATCTCAGCACTTTGGGAGTCTGAGGCGGGGGGATCATGAAATCAGGAGTTTGAGACCAGCCTGGCCAACATAGTGAAACCCTGTCTCTACTAAAAATATAAAAAAATTAGTCGGGCATGGTGGTGCACACCTGTAGCCCCAGCTACTAGGGAGGTTGAGGCGGGAGAATCACTTGAACCTGGGAGGCAGAGGTTGCGGTGAGTTGAGATCGCTCCACTGCACTTCAGGCTGGGCAACAGAGTGAGACTCCTTCTCAAAAAATAAAGTTTGCATGGTACAGAAATTCTGCTTTAACCTGTTGTCAGTAATATTACTTTATAGCCAACTTTGTCTTGCCTTTTTTTTTTTTTGTCTCACCAGCTACATTATTGAGCAGGGGGTGTGTTATTTGGTTTTATGTGAAGCTGCCTTCCCTAAGAAGCTGGCTTTTGCCTACCTAGAAGATTTGCACTCAGAATTTGATGAACAGCATGGGAAGAAGGTGCCCACTGTGTCCCGACCCTATTCCTTTATTGAATTTGGTAAGTTTTTGCCCCTCCCTTCTCTCTATCAAGGGGGCAGACTATGGAGAAGCTATCTGTTACACTGATATAATATTGATACATTTTTTCTGATGTTTACTTATTGAAGTTTTAGCTTCTGCTTTCTTTTCCATTCCACTTCTTTTTGTCTTTTTAAATGATTAAGGCTTCTTTCTGAAAAGTAATTTTCTCTAGTCTTTTGATCTTTCCCCCATAGAAATTGTTGTCTTTTGCCCATCTCTGTTATTTGGTTTGACTCTTCACTGGAGTCACATGTGACAGGTACTGTGCCTGAAGGTCTGCTTGATTGGCATATTATGGCTGAGTTCTTCTTTACCCCAGTCCATAGACTAACACTCATAATAAGGCTCATTTTATGGAGATCAGAATTGGGAAATCAGAAAGAATGGTGTGTTGTTTCTTTTAGTAGAATAAGATCCTGTAATTAAAAAAAACAAAGAAGTAGAAGATACATGGCTGGCATTCATGGTGTTGGCGTATAATATTTACTATCTTTAGGAACAGTGAGCATAGGTGTCTGTATTTGCACAAGAATTACAGAAAGACTAATCACTGATCAGACCTGGTAAAGTATCTGATGGCAAGAGATCAAAGGAAATGTCCTAAGTACAGGGAGTGAGAACAAGTAGGATCAGGCTATATCGCTGACATTTTTAGTTAAAAGAGAAATTAGTTTTACTCTCTCAGAATATCTGAAGTGTTTCAAGTTTGCTAGCTAAATGGGTCATCTTGCTTTTAAGAAATAGAGAATGTTTGGGAAAGCACTCTAGTGTTTCATAAGTACACACTCTCCAAGTGCTGGTTTATATAATGTCCAGTTTTTCAAATTTTATTTTTGTAGACAGTAGTAGTCCCATAAACCACTCCCCCAAAATAAGACAAATGTGTCAGGGTCATACAGGAAATAAATGGTACACGCAAATTAGCTTAAGGGAGTATATACAAAGATATGAATAGGCTGTAGGAGAATTACAAGGTACAGTAACCTCGGACCAGTAGCATACTGGTTATTACTATTCCTAGGCCTGAAGATATAACGGGAAGGAACAGTTTCTGAAACTTTTTAGTTTCAGAAAACTTCTAGAGAAGGCCAACTTGAGAGGAGCAGTAACTTGGTAGAGGGATACTGCCAGAAGAAGGATCCTTCCTTCTCTGAAAGGAGCCAGGGGAATAAATATCCTGATGTCACTGTCTGTTCTCCTTCTTCCCTGCTGTTGGGGGTCTTTCACTGCCTGAACCTAACTGACACAGGGCAAGGAGTCTTTTGAGGCACTCCATACAAGTCAGCTTCCCAGTGCAGAAAGCAAGGGGCAAGAGTGCAGAAAGGAGATCTAAAGAGGCAAATAAAGGAGTCCAGCACACATAAATTAAGATTTTTACCAAAAGTTGAATATATCCTTAATAATAAGTCACTCTTCTTATAGTTTTGAGAAATACTGATATGAGCAAAACATGGACAAGACTTCAGATTTATTTATTTATTTATTTAGAGAGAGTCTCTCTATCGCCCAGGCAGGAGTGCAGTGGTGTGATTTCAGATCACTGCAACCTCCACCTCTCAGGTTCAAATGATTCTTGTACCTCAGCCTCCTGAATAGCTGGTTCTAGAGATGCACGCCGCCTTGCCCAGCTAGCTAATTTTTGTATTTTTAGTAGAGGTGGGACTTTTGCCCTGTTGGCCAGGCTGGTCTCGAATTCCTGGCCTCAAGTGATTTGCTCACCTTGGCCTCCCAGAATGCTGGGATTACAGGTGTGAGCCACAGTGCCTGGCCAAGACTTCAGTTTTACATTGGTATTTTGGAAAACTCCCTATTACATATTTGCTTTACCTGAGGTTTAAGAATGGAATGAAACTGGGAATGTATATTAGAGAATATACTTTGAGGCAGTGTTTAAGTTTTTTAATGATCATGAACTCTTTTGCCAGGTTAGGCTCTAATGATGCTAGAGTGTTACCAGTATCCTTTTAAGGAATGTGTAGAGTTAAGTAAACCCAAGGGTCCTCAGAATAAATGCTGTTTGAAAATTTCTGTTTTTAGGAAAGGCTTACTATAGAGGGTCTTAATTTCTCTAAGCCTTCTGATAGCAGCCTTAGATAGCAAATCTTATACTTCAAAGGTATCCAAAGGACATTTCTTCTGAAGGGTCATCCAGTTATACCTTTACATTTTACCAATAAAGAAATCAAAGCCTAGATTTTGATATTCAACCAAGAGTTTGATTAACCATGGACAGTGGCAAATTCAGGACTAAACTCAGAACTTTTTGTTTTTTTTGAGATGTAGTCTTGCTCTGTCACCTAGGCTGAAGTACAGTGATATGATCTCGGCTCACTGCAACCTCTGCTTCCCAGGTTCAAGCAATTCTCCTGCCTCATCCTCCCAAGTTGCTGGGATTATGGGTGTGTGCCACCATGCTTGGCTAATTTTTTGTATTTTTAGTAGAGACGGGGTTTCACCATGTTAGCCAGGATGGTCTTGATCTCCTGACCTCATGATCTGCCTACCTCGGCCTCCCAAAGTGCTGGGATTACAGGCATTAGCCACCATGCCCAGCCAACTCAGAACTTTTAATTTCCTACTTCAGTACTTTGATGGCCATGAAATAAATGGTTCGTGGTCACTTTTCTTCATCATTCAGATACCTTCATTCAGAAAACCAAGAAGCTCTACATTGACAGTCGTGCTCGAAGAAACCTAGGCTCCATCAACACTGAATTGCAAGATGTGCAGAGGATCATGGTGGCCAATATTGAAGAAGTGCTACAACGAGGAGAAGCACTCTCAGGTATCTAAAAGCAATGAGTCTTATGAAGAAATGCTTCTCATTCCGTAGACAAGGATAGCTTATTTTGCAGTGCCTTTTATGCTGTTAGATTCTACCTAGAACTGTAAAGAATTTATCTCCCAGAAGTACATGACACTATAATGCTTCCAATAGGATATGTTTTTAGCATGATTAATTTTTGTTGAGTTGGAACAGTGTAAAGGACTCATCCATATTCCAAGCAATGATTATTTCTAAGATATTGACAAAATTAAGCAAATTATATACAGAAACACTTGTAAATGTTAAGGGAAATGAAAAGAATGAGAAAATTGTCAAAGATTTATTGCAGTGATTTCTTGAGTAGCCTTTTTGGGAGACTACTACTGCCAGATCAATCTTTATAAAATGCCATTTTCATCAGGCCTTCCTCTCTGGAAAACTTTTAAATCTGGAACTGCAAGATAAGATCCAGTCTGACTTACTTTTCAGTCAGTCAGTGCTTGTTATTTGGAAGGCATTGTGCTCTATACATGGAAAATAAGGAGAATGCAAATGTCTGTCATTCTCTAGTTCACATTCTGCTGCAGCCAGGCCAGCTTCTTCACTATCCTTAGTGGTCTATTCTGCCTCATGCTGGAACTGTTCTATAAGACCTCCATAAGAACTGCCTTTTTAAAGAAGCCTTCTGTGATCCTTATTGCCTGTATCACATTAATCTCTTCTGTACTTTAAACTCTTAAAGCACTGAGTAACATAATGTTTTTAGCACATATTATGTGTGTGTGCGTTTACCTAATTTACCTTAAATATGCATATTCAATACCTAACACCATATATACCATAAAGATATATTAAATATATATTTAATATATTTCCATATAAGATAAATATATATTTTATATATTTAAATATTAAAGTAGGTAAACATATTTGTATAATTAAATATTTTTATATAATTTCATATATTTATGTTTTTGAGACAGGGTCTTGCTCTGTTGCCCAGGCTGGAGTACAGTGGCAGAATCTTGGCTCACTGCAACTTCCATCTCCTGGGATCAGGTGATCCTCCCACCTTAGCCTCCTGAGTAGCTGGGGCTATAGGCATGTGCTACCATGCCTGGCTAATTTTTGTATTTTCTTAGTAGAGATGGGGTTTTGCCATGTTGTCCAGGCTGGTCTCAAACTTCTGGGCTTAAGCAATCCACCCACTTCAGCTTCCCAAAGTGCTGCAATTACAGGCATGAGCCACCACACCCAGCCCTTTATATAATTTTAAAAGTGTAGGTAATTAGGTAAAATTAGATTAAAAGTATATGTATATCTACCTGAAATTTAAGTATTACCTAAGTGTTTAATGTGAACATGTAAGCTCTTTAAAGATAGTGTTTATGTGTTTTATATCTGTTTCACATACTTCTTACATATCCCCCACAGTAATGGTCACAAATAGGTTCCTTAATAAGTATTTTTTAATTCAGCCATGCTATATATTCATTAGTAAATGGGTTTTCTTTTATTATGAACTACAAACTTTAACCTTTTTGTGAGTAGTGAGCAGTTATCCATTTACTTTCACGCTCTTAATATGAAATTTTGAGTGAATGAGTGTGTAAGTTTTTGTCATACAGACTTACAATTCCTAAATGGGATAAAGTAGACTAGCACAGGAATTTTTTGTGCATCACCCATGCAAGACTCTACATTCCATCAAGGCAGGGATCATGTACATTTTGATGATTGTTGTAGCCTTTGCACTTCACGTGGTGCCTGCAACATAAATATGTAAGTAACTTCTCCAAGCACTAGCTTTGTCTTTATGTTATCCTGTGTTTCAAAATATTCATATATAAATTCTCTTAACTATGACTGGTTTCATATGGTCTAATAATTGTTTCTCTGCTGAGTTAGTCTCAACAAATTTAGATTCATTTAGCAAATGTTTATTGTGCACTAACTATATACCAGGCCCTGTTCTGGGCACTCAGGTTACAGCAGCAAACACAATAATTTAAAATCCCTGCCCAGTGGAGTGTGTATTCTCGTAGACTCTGTAAAAAGATGCCCTGTGCATTGTCATGGTTATTTCTCCCTAACTTTTCTTTTGTGACTAGATGTTTTTCTTACTCATGTGATCAGTTGCTAATTCAGACGTGGCTGTCATGCGTGTGTTATTAAGTAATGCCATGTTTCCCAATCAAAACCAGTCTCTATTAAGCAACTCCAAATATTCCAAAAGCATTCTTTAAGGAAGAAACAATCAGATTGCAAAATAGTTTTTCTGAAATTTAAAGAAGTGAAGAGTTTGATGAGAATTTATTATGTCAAATGGAGAGTTTGTGTTTATTTTTTAAATCCCTATATTTTAATCTAGTTTAGCTCTTGTCTTTCTGGCTATTTCTCTAAGTGCTTAGTTACCTATTATAAGATAACAACATTGCAAATGTCCTTAGGGGTGAAAAAACTTGCCAACTTGCCAGAAAATGCTAAAAAGCTTAATTGATTTGGGTTTTTTTTGTGGTACTTTTTATTGTATTTTAGTTGTAACTAAATACAATAACTAAATTTATGTTTCCTATGTCTATTGAAATATAAATGCTGATAATTTTAAATTCATCATAGTCTTTACTATGTGGAGAATCTTAGAAATTTTAGCAGTCATCATTGAAGTATAGCTTAAGACCGTGTTTGGTTAATTGAATTTTCTGATTATTTGAGTTTGTTTTACATGGATTATCATTATCATTTTTCAAAATATGGTTCAGACCATTAAAAGATTATGAAGATAATAATTATTAGCATGTAATAATTATTGTACTGTATCATATGCAGGCATTGTTGCTCACTTTACAGGCAATTTCATGTACATACAACCTATGATATGGTTACTGTTATTATGCCCATTTTATAGATAAAGAAACTAGGTTTTAAATAGGTTATGTGACTTGACCAACATACATGACTGGGACAGGCGATATCTGAACCAAAGAGTCTGAGGCCAGAACCTGCGCTTCTAACCACCTTACTATAAGCCTCAAAAATTCGGACCTAATCTGACCTGATAATTTGAAAGTATATTATAGATATCACAGTGTTTCAGGATCATCAGTTAATTAGTATATGCAATGTTCCCTCTAAAATAAAAATGATAGTTCAAGACTCATGGTTGTCACAGTGCTACTCACTTTGGTTATTTTTAATGCCTTAATACTTTTCCAAGGACTAAGTTAATGTTTTCCTTTTTTCTTCTTTGACAGCATTGGATTCAAAGGCTAACAATTTGTCCAGTCTGTCCAAGAAATACCGCCAGGATGCAAAGTACTTGAACATGCGTTCCACTTACGCCAAACTTGCAGCAGTAGCTGTATTTTTCATCATGTTAATAGTGTATGTGCGATTCTGGTGGCTGTGAAAGAATGAATACAGCCACTGGTAAGAGAGAACCTAGAACCCAGTAGGTGTCTATTTTCAGGAAACTGAGCTCACAGAGACGTGTATTAGAATCCAAGCGGAACTTCTGCCTCTAAAGACCTTGCAAGCAAAGACATGTCCTGAAAATGAAAGGTTACACCTCATTAAAATGAAGCTTAACCCTATGTAGAACGTCTCTTTCGGGGGCAGAGGCTTTCTCTGGGTGCTAAGCCATATCTGTTAGGGAACAGTAGATTGTTACTTTGTTTTTTCCCTCCCAGTACATTTTAGAAATGGCATGGACTGGGGCATTCTCATTCTCTAATGGAGCCATCAGTGAGACTTAATTTAGCCAACCTGTGCTAGCAACATTCTGAAATTCCTTCTAAGAAGGCAGTCCTTTTGGAAGGGGTTTTTTTTTTTTTTTTTGACTCTAATCAACATTCCTTTTGTTGGTGACATTTGTGATTTTGAGTAATATGAGTTTCTGATGGCCTTTCAAACAAGACTCCAGTATGTGAAGGTTAATTGCTGTGCTGTACAGATCTTGTCTATTGGCCCCTGTAGAAAGTTAGCCTTTGTTGTTTTCCTTTTATAAATTGCTTATTGCACAATTGCTTTAGGGTTAAATGAATTATATTAAGATGCCTTGAAATTATAGCACTCCTTGATTAAGAAGCTAAAATGTTTCTCTCATTTACTCCTTAAACAAAAGACTAAAATTAGTTTGGGACATCGTTAGTTTTATTTTGAAGCATTTGATTTGTATTAGTATAAGAGCAAATATAGCATATGCTTAAATGAGGACCTTGGCTTCATGAGAAGAAAGGAAGACCCAGGTTATAATTACAGCTTTCTCCTGCCCCTTCTTTACTTTCTCTACCACAATTTTCTCCAGTTTGTTTTCCTTCTCCCACAATTTGCTAACATTTAAAAAATTTTCCTGCACCTAGTAGTTTCATGTCCTGTAGACATCCTCTTAGGACATTCTCAAATTTCAAAATAAAAAATATTAATCTATATAGCTAATTAAAGGTTTTGCAGTACTCAAACTACTAAATACATTTACCTGAGAAGAAGTCTCTGAGAGCACCTCATTCCTGTTTTAGTTCATGTAAATTCTCTGAGAATGTTCTAGAGATAGATAACTCATTTATAGTGGTTTCTATTAACTAATTAAAGTACCCATGATTTTTTCCTTTTCTGCTCAGGGATGATGAGGATTTCCTTTTACCTTCTGAGGTAGAATTTTTTTAATGAGGAGAATAGGCCTTTTAAATATTACCACAGGGGTCTACAATATAACTTAAAACTCTTACACGTACTGCAAACATTTCTTTAAACTGTATGGAAAAACGAGCCAACTTACTTCTTAATATCTTTGGTGAGAAATTTAACCGGTGAGAAATTTAACCAGTAAGCAATTTTATAACCCTGAGGGATCATCAAAGATACTATCCTGATTCCTGGTAAGGAAAAAAATATTTTTCCTTATAGCAAGGCAAGGAGAAACGCTATTTTATTCCTGATAATTTCTAGAACTACAATAATTTTTTTCCTTTTATGGACCTAAATCTGCCAATTGGGAATTTTGCGCATGAAATATGAAGTTACTTTTTATAGATAATAAGTGCTTTTAAGTCCCCAAAAGGCTCCTCCCTAAGTAATGATGATGTTGACAATAAAAGCCTTTGAAAGGCTGAAATCCTAAATAATGGTACCATAGTATTTGGTGCTTCTAAAAGAGTGGAGAGGGGCAGCTCATTGTTGAGAGTTGCATGCTGCAACCTAATGGTCAGCAATGAAATAAATACTTCTAGAATGTTCACTTTAGTGTGAAGTTTTGTTATCTTAGTTAACTTATATACATATATCCTTTGTAGATACATTTCTGTCTAATCTTGGTAGGCTAATTAAGAAAGAAGGGATGGGGTAAATGTCAACAAAGGAAAAAGAAAGTGGTTTAAGATCAGGGTAGCAGAAAGAGGAGAGAACAAGACTATCATAATATGGCTCCTGGTTTTCTTTATAAGAGGCAGTGGGAAGATCTGACTAGATGAAATGTATCAGTAACCAAACTGGCATCTAAAACAGAATGGGGTAAATAGTGTATGGGGTTATTGGAGGCACATTAAGAAAGGACACTTAGTCTATTTTGGGAAG
The DNA here is from genome assembly GCA_963573385.1 of Cacajao melanocephalus. Lineage (NCBI taxonomy): Eukaryota > Metazoa > Chordata > Mammalia > Primates > Pitheciidae > Cacajao > Cacajao melanocephalus. The sequence goes on from CAUYLG010070231.1 coordinate 13,632, forward strand.
GAGTATAGTAAGAGAAGACTTTGTAGCGAAGGAGAATAGGGCATTCAAGGGAGAGTCAATGGCATGTGCAAAGGCATGAATAAAGAGAGCAAAGCATATTTTGGAAATGTAACAGCTTGGTTCAGCTTAGCCCGTAGGGCAAGCATAGGCAACAGAGGAGACTTGAGGAATGATAACTAGATTGGTACACTATCATAAAGGGACTTGTCTATCATGCTAAGGAGGTTAGACTATCTTAATGGCAGTGGCAAAGGATGGCATCAGATTTATAGTTTCAAGTGATCATTTTGGCCTTGGCATAAAAGATATATTAGAGAGGGATAAGCCTGGAAGTAGATAGATGAAAATAAGGAGCCATCAAATGCAGAATGAAGCTTAGGCAGATTTCAAGTGATTTTCAAGAAAGATGTGATCAGAGGTACCAGATAATAACTATTACATTACACTTTCTTTGTTTGTTAGAAGCTTGTTTCTCACACTGACCAAACCTTTTGAAGTGAATACCCTTCATACCACTATATAAATAAACTTTACAAAGGATTCTGCTTTGAGGCATGACAGAGTTAAGTAATTTGCCCAAAGTCACAGAGTTAGAAAGTAATAGAGCTAAGATTTGAACTTAGGTAGTTTGGCTCCAGAGTCTGTGCTCTTAACCACTATACCACCACCAATAGGTCAAATAAAGTAAGTACTAAAAAATGTATTTTTGAATTTAACAACCAGGAACTTAATCATACAGGCAGAAGTAATTCCAGAGCACTGGGGACAGAAGCCAGATTGCCATATGGGTTAAAGAGTGTGTAAACTACTAGGAAGTGAAGACACAGAACTACTGTCTCAAGTGTTTTTCTTGTTATTATGACACTGAACTTCATGGCTTGTTTTAATTCAGACATCTTACAAATGTCAAAATTTAGAAATATTTGGACATTGTACACGCTCTGGTTATTTAAATGTCTAACAATGGTTCTTAAGCATTTTGAGAAACCTTTAAAAATCTGATGAAAGCTATGTGCCATTACTCTAGAAAAAGGTTCCTGTGTACATGCACACCAAGTACCACATACTGTTTCAGGCTGTTCAAGGATTACAAAGTCTGTTCACGACCTAGTGGTCCATGTTTCCTCACTTAAGAGCTCCAGAGACACAGGATATGGAACTCATAGGTAAGTACCCAGAGCCTTGAAAACTCCAGTTTTAGTGACTTGGAAGAATTCTACAATTTGAATTAACTTTGTGGAGAGATGTATTTTTGAAAAATTGTATGTACCCAAAAAAATTCATATCAAAGAATATTTTCCTGTAGTATATTCAAGGATCTGGTTCTACTGAAAACTATTTTTTTGGTCTCAGTTCCTCAAAATCACATTTAAGGAGCTTGAGATGTATAGTTTCCACTTAATAAGTCTTACAAAACCAAGTTAAGAAGGAAAATAGATAATCATTTCTGCACACATAGGATTTAGTAAAACATGTATGATAAAACATCTCATATCTTAAATTTCCACCTTGTTGGTAGCTTTCATGACAAAGCGCTCGGGTATTGGTGGCTGTACAATTAAGGTTTTTGGTAGTGAAGTTAGCAGAACTAGCAGACTCCTACCTGGTGGGTTCTTTCCCCCAGATACCTCAGCAGGAAGGTAAATAGCAGTCATTGTATGTGTGACGAAGTTTGAGATAGAATGAGCAAATTGAATCTCACATCCTATTATTGTCAGGCAGGGTTGACCCAGCAGTCTAAAACTATCTCAAGCAATTTGGTCACTCAGTTCTCATAAAGTTTATTTCAAGTACTGTAACAACTCATGATTAGATTAGAAAAATCACTAGAAATTTACCTTCCATATAGTAATCTGTACTTTTTTCTCTCATTTCCTTCATTTTTTGAGCACTAAGTATTAGGCATTTTACAGATATAATTACAATTCTTAGAAGCATTTTCTGTGCTTGCCCAAGGTCACATAGCTAGCAAGTTAAAGCAGATTGAAATCTAGGCCTGCTAGACACCAAATGATTATTTAAGAGTACTTTTCACTACTCCCAAATAATGACACGATATGTTTGTCTTATGCACTTCACTTGTACTGTCAAGTTATTAGTATGTTTATTTTGAAAAGTGTTTTTTACAATTTTTATTATTTCAGTAACTTTTAATTACGTCATTACCTCTTCTTCCTTTATTCTTTTTAAATAGTTTTTGCTTTTGTTATTTGTTTTCCCTTTTTTACTCTTGGCTTGTAATACAGCTTTCCTTATTTGCTCCTTTCTCATTTGATCTCAATATTAATTGAACCGTTTCTACATCTGATTCACTAAAATTTTAGCCATTAAAAAAATCCCATTTTTTTCTATGTCCTTTTGCCCATTCTCTTCTCTTTGCCTCACTTCTTTTATCTTTTTCCATTTTACTTTCATTTTTTCTTTCCCTAGATGTTGTTTTTACATGTAAGTTAATGTACTGCTGCAATTTTGCATCTGTAAATTAGAGCTTCAGAATCAACTGAGTGTATTTATTCTTTATTTTTAGGCCTAAATTTATATTACCTTTTACTGATTTTATAATATACTGTGCTCTTTCATTTTAGTCTGCACATTAGCCAAAGAAGATATGCCCTTCTTTAAGAAATCTGTTTGTATAAAATGTCAAGCATGGCAAGAATTCTTCAAGAAACAAGCTCCTCTAATTTGTCTTCTATGTTTAGAGCTTCAACAGTTAATTGTATTACTGATAACTCCTCAATATACCTTCAAACTTGTGTTTTGGGCCCAAGTTTTTTTGCTTCTTATATAACTGTTTTTGACTATCTCATAAATACTTAATTGCGTCTAAAATATATGACCTCCATTCCATTGCTCTCAAAGATAAAAACCAAACCTGTGCTTCTTACTATATTTCCAATATTTAGGCGTCACTTGCCATTCCTTTACCTGAGCTACATGTCATGAATTGTATTAGACTCCTCTGTTTTCTTTCACCTCTAACTAGACTGTTGACCAAAGTCTTTTTTTATATAACTTTCAAAAGGTATTTCGTTTATTACATCATTTCTGTCCTTTATGTTTTGGGTTCAAGCACTCATTAACTTTAACATGGATTCTTGCAGTACCCTCCTTACTGATTTTGTTACACATGTCCCTCTTTTATGTCAGTACTACCATGATAATACCATGGATAATTTTTTTAATGCTAATCATATTGCATTTTCTTTAGAATAAAAGATCAAATACTCCAGTTTGCCATTCGCAGCCTGGCCCCATTGTACCATTCTAGACTCATCTCCTGCCACTCCCCACCACCCTTATTTTCTTTTCAGGTCACGCTAAATAATCTAGCTTCTCAAACCAGTGAAACACTTTACCTTGTGCCTTGGCTCACTGTATGCCTTTTCTCCAGAATATCTTTTTGTATACTTCTCTCCCATCCTTTTCCCTTTAAACCTGCTGCTATGACTTGGATGTTGTGTGGCCCCTCCAAAACTCATGTTATAATTTGATTGCCAATGTAATAGTAGGAGATGGTACTTTTAAGAGGTAATTAGGTTGCTAAAATGGATTAACATCTTTTTCTTCACACTGAGACTGGGTTAGTTCTCATGGGTATGGTTCTCAAGAGAGTGGATTGCTATAAAACAATGCTGCCTCTTCTATTTTGCACTTTTTGTTTGCACATACTCGGTCCTCTTCTGTTTCTCTGCCATGTTTTGATGCAGCATGAGGCAATCATGAGAAGCCACCCGATACAGCTGCCTGATCCTGAATTATCCAGCCTACAGATCAATGTGCTAAATAAAATTCTTTTTAGTAAGTTACCCGCTCTCAGGTATTCTGTTATAGCAACAGAAAACAGTTTAAGATACCTGCTAGGCTCCTAACCTTGAGGAGCTAGAAAACAAAGCCAGAGGTCCAATACCAGCCTCTGCAGAGTTAGAGCACACGGCTCACCAAGTGCTGAGCTCAGCCATTGCCCCTAAAATCTTGCAGAAATGAGGCCAGTTGGCTGAACCCAATATATACAACAATCAAACCCCCAAGGGCGTAAACGAAGACAAAAGCAGAAAAACCTATCCAAGAAACAGCAACTTCAAAGGTTGAAGCAACATCAGACCAGGCAAATGAGAACCAGCACAAGAACTCTGGCAACCCAAAAAGCCAGAGCGTCTTCTTACCTTCAAACAACTGCAGTATTTCCCCAACAATGGTTCTTTATTTCCCCAACAATGGTTCTTAACCAGGCTAAAATGACAGAAATAGAGTTCTGAATATGGATAAGAATGAAGATCATTGAGATTTGGGAAAAAGTTGAAACCCAGGGAAAGGATTCTAAAGAATACAATAAAACAATACAGGAGATGAGGGATGAAATGGCCATCTTAAGAAACAACCAAAATGAACTGATAGAGCTGAAAAACTCAATTTTGGAATATAGTTGCAAGTATTAATAGCAGAATCAATGAAGCCAAGGAAAAGATCTGAGAACTCAAAGATTGGTTCTCCTAAAGAATTCAGACATAAAAAAGATTAAAGACGAATGAACAAAACCTCTGAGAAATAATGGGATTATGTAAAGAGACCAAATCTATGTCTCATTGGCATGCATGAAAGACAGGGAGGAAAGCGACGACTAGGAAAACATTTCTGGATATCATTCATGAACATTTTTCCAACCCTGCTAGAGAGGCCAACATTCAAGTTCAGGAAATGCAGGGAACCCCTGCAAGATACTATACAAGATGACCATCCCCAAGACACACAGTCATCAGATTCTCCAAGGTTGAAATGAATGAAAAAATGTTAAAGGCTAGAGAGAAGAGGCAGATCACCTACAAAGGGAGCCCCATCAGGCTAACAGCAGACCTTTCAGCAGAAATACTACAAGCCAGGAGATATTGGGGTCCTATATTCAGCATTCTTAAATTCTAACCAACAATTTCATATCCAGGGAAACTAAGCTCCATAAGGAAAGGAGACATAAGATCCTTTTGAGACAAGAAAATGCTAAGGGAGTTTGTTACTGCCAGACCTGTCTTACAAGAGGTCCTGAAGGGAGTGCTAAATATGAAAAGGAAAGATCAATACTGGCCGCAACAAAAACACATCTTAAGTACATAAACCATTGACACTATAAAACAACCACACAAGTTTGCATAGTTACCAGCTACCAATACAATGACAGGACCACTGACACTATAAAACCACAGACAAGTCTACATAGTAACCAGCTAACAACACAGTGACAGGATCAAATCTGCACCATACCAGTGTTAACCTTGAATGTGAGCAAGCTAAATACCCCAATTAAAAGGCACAGAATGGCAAGTTGGATAAAGAAGACCCAACAGAATGCTGTCTTCAAGAGAACTGTGTCACATTCAATGACACCCATAGGATCAAAGTAAAAGGATGGAGAAAAATTTACCAGGCAAATGGAAAACAAAAAAACAGGTGTTGCTATTGTAATTTCAAATAAAGCAGACTTTAAGGAGGATGAAAGAAGACAAGGAAAGGCATTACATAGTGTTATAGGATTCAATTCAACAGGAATACCTAACCTAAAATTATATGCACCCAACACAGGAGCACCCAAATTCATAAAGCAAGTTCTTAGAGACCTACGAAGAGACTTCAATAACTACACAATAATAGTGGGAGACTTGAATATCTCACTGACTTAGATCATCAAAGCAGAAAACAAAGATATTTGGGACCTGAACTCAATACTTGACCTAATAGACATCTGTAGGACTCTCCACCCAAAACAACAGAATATACATTCTCCTTGTCTGCACATGGCACATACATACTGTAAAGCTGACCATCCAATTGGCCATAAAATAATCCTCAGCAAGGTTAAAAAACAAAAAACCAACCACACTCTCAGACCACAGCACAATAAAAATTGAAATCAATACTAAGAATCACTCAAAATTGTACAATCACATGGAAATTAACCTGCTCCTGGATGACTTTGGAGTAAACAATGAAATTAAAGGAAAAATTAGGAAATTAATTGAAACTAATGAGAACAAAGATACAACATACCAGAATCTCTGGGACATAGCTAAAACAGTGTTAAGAGGGAAGTTTAAGTGCTAATTGCCCACATCAAAAAGTTAGAAAGATCTCAAATTAATAACCTAATGTCACAGCTACAGGAACTAGAGAAACAAGAGCAAACCAACCCCAAAGCTAGCAGGAGACAAGAAATAACAAAAATCAGAGTAGAAAGAAGTTGAGACATGAAAAACCATACCAAAAACCCATAAGTTCAGGAGTTGGTTATTTGAAAGAATAAATAAGGTAGATAGACCACTAGCTAGACTAATAAGATCCATATAAACATAATCAGAAACGACAAAGGGGACATAACCACCAACCCCACAGGAGGAAAAATCCCTCAGAAACGTCTATGAGCACCTCTGTGCAAACAAACTAGAAAACCTGGAAGGAATGAATAAATTCCTGGAAACATACAACCTCCCAAGATTGAACCAGGAAGAAATTGAATCCTTGAACAGACCAATAACACATTCTAAAATTGAATCACTAATAATAATTTTTTTAAAACCCTGCCAAATCAGAAAAAGCCTAGAACCAGATGAAGTCACAGCCAAATTATACCAGATGTATAAATAAAACCTGGTATCATTAACACTGAAACTATTTCCAAAAATTGAGGAGGAAGGACACCTCCTTAACTCATTATATGAGTCCAGCATCATCCTTATACCAAAATTTGGCAGAGACACAACAAAAAAGAAAGCTTCAGGCTAATAATCTTGAGGAACATAAATGCAAAAATCCTCAACTCAATTTGCTGTACTAGCAAGCCCAAGCCCAGCAGCATATCAAAAACGAATCCACCACAATCAAGTAAGCTTTATCCCTGGGATGCAAGGTTGATTCCACATATGCAAATCAGTAAATGTGATTCATCACATAAACAACTAAAAACAAAAACCACATGATTATCTCAATAGATGCAGAAAAGGCTTTCAGTAAAATTCAACATCCCTTCATGTTAAAAACCCTCAACAAACTAGGCATTAGAGGAACATACTTCAAAATAATAAGAACCATCTATGATAAGTCCACAGCCAACATCATACTGAATGGACCAATGCTAGAAGCATTCCCCTTGAGAACCAGAACAAGACAAGCATGTCCACTCTCACCGATCCTATTCAACAGAGGAGTCCTAGCCAGAGAAATCAGGTAAGAGAAAGAAAGAAAAGACATCCAAATAGGAAAAGAGGACGTCACACTATCTCTGCAGACAATATGATTCTATACGTAGAAAACCCCATAGTTTTTGCCTAAAAGTTCCTTGATCTGATAAACCATAAGAAAGTTTCAGGATACAAAATTAATGTACAAAATCAGTAGCATTTCTGTACACCAACAACATTCAATCTGAGGGTCAAAATCAAGAATGCAATTTCATTGACAATAGCCACACACACACACACACACACACACACACACACACACACACACACAAATACCTAGGAATATAGATATCAAGGGAAGTGAAAGATCTCTACAGTAAGAATTACAAAACACTGCTCAAAAAAATGAGATGACACGAACAAATGGAAAAACATTCCATTCTCATGGACAGGAAGAATCAGTACTGTTAAAATGGCCAGAGTGCCCAATGCAGTTTATGCATTCAGTGCTATTCCAGTCAAACTACCAGTGACATAATTCACAGAATTAGAAAAAAAAACTATTTTAAAATTCATATGGAACTTAAAAAAGAGCTCAAATGGCCATAGCAATCTTAAGCAAAATGAACAAAGCTGGAGGCATTACATTACCCAACTTCAACTATACTACAAGGCATGGTACTGGTACAAAAACAGACACATAGACTGATGGAACAGAAAAGAGAGCCAGGAAATAATGCCGCACACCTATGATCTGGTATTTGAAAAAAAGTCAACAGAAATGAGCAATGGGGAAAGGACTCCTTGTTCAATAAATGGTGCTTCTAGCTATATGCAGAAGATTGAAACTGGACCCCTTTCTTATGGCATATACAAAAATCAACTCAAGATGAAGTAAAGACTTAGATATAAAACCTAAAACTATAACAGCCCTGGAAGATAGCCTGGGAAATACTATTCTGGACTTAAGACCTGGCAAAGATTTCATAACAAAGATGCCAAAAACAATTGCAACCAAAAAAAAAATTGGCAAATGAAATCTAAAGAGCTTTAGCATAGCCAAAAACAAAGAAACAAAAAGTTGAACAAAGTAAACAGATAACCTACAGAATGAGAGAAAATATTTTCAAACTATCCATCCTACAGAGGTCTAATATCCAGAACTTACAAGGAAATTTATAAGCAGAAAACAACCCCATTAAAAAGTGGGCAAGGTCATGAACAGACACTTTTCAAAAAAAGATATACACGTGGCCAACAAGCATATGAAAAAATGCTCCACATCACTAATAATTAGAGAAATGCAAATCAAAACCACAATGAGATACCATCTCATACCAGAGTGCCTATTATTAACAAGTCAAAAATGAACAGATTTTGGCATAGTTGCAGAGAAAATGGAACACTTATATACTGCTAATGGGAATGTAAATTAGTTCAGCCATTGTGCAGAGCAGTTTGGTGATTTATCAAGGAACCTGAAACAGAATTACCATTTGACCCAGCAATCCCATTATTGGATATATACCTAAAGGAATATAAATTGTTCTGCCATAAAAACACATGCACACATGTGTTCATCGCAGCCACTATTCACAATAGCAAAGACATGGAGTCAACCTAAATGCCCATCAGTGGTAGTCTGGATAAAGAAAATACAGTACATATACACCATGGAATATACACAGCCATTAAAAAAATGAGATTATGTCCTTTGCAGCAACGTGAATGGAGCTGGAGGCCATTATCCCAAGCTAAATTATGCAGGAACAGAAAACCAAATACCGCATGTTCTCACTTATAAGTGGGAGCTAAACGTTGAGTACACATAGAAGGGAACAACAGACACCAAGGCCTACTTGATGGTGGAGGGTGGGATGAGGGAGACGATAGAAAAACTACCTTTTGGGTACTATGCTTATTACCAGGTAATAAAATAATCTGTACACCAAAACCTAAAATAAAAGTTTTTTTTAAATGTAAAATAAAAAAAGCATATAGCAAAACAAACAAAAAAGGCACCTGCTAAAATTCTGCTCTTCTTTCAAAGACTCAGTTCAAATGTCTATTTATAAAGCCTTTCTGACATTCTCATACCCCCCTTCTCACTGACCTGGGAGAAGTTATGTTTTCATCCTTAACTTGTTCATATTTCTACTATAAAACCTGCAGATTTAAACTAGCAGTCACTGTGCACTTGTTTGTCTCCTTGGCTACATGTTTTATGAGATGCCTGCAATAGAGATCAATAATTATTCAATTTGAATCCTTGGCATTGGGTACAGTGGCTGACACACTGGAGGTATGCAACAGATTTTTGTGGGATAAGTTCATTGAATTACAAAGACGTATGCACAAGTGTTTTGGAACTGGGTTGTTTCATAAATCATAGGCACACACAATTTGAATAAAAGAAGAAAACAAAGTGGGGCAAAATGGTATAGGCCTAGCAATGGAATGGGAAAAGACAGGCACGTTGAAAGTCACAACAAAAGAGAGGACCAGTAAGATTACATCAATCTATGGCAAACACATTGGAGAAGAGGAAGAAAATACAGCAAGTGAAATTGATTCTTTGGTGGCAGAACAATTGAAAGGTAAGGGGGCAAAGAAGGAGAAGAAATTAAGGCATAGAGACAAATTAGATTTGGGGAGAAGGCTCAGAAGTCAAATATAGCAACAGATCTTGGACTGGAAATGTTTCCAATTGATCATGATGCTTATAATTACTTTTATGTTGAGACAATATTTGGTGAGCATTTCAGATCAGTTAACTACTTAATTTTTTGAAAAAGCAACTCCGGTTCAGTGATAAATGCCTTGACCAATATGCCATGTAAAATAAGAAATATTTGACCATACTCAAGGAACTGGTTTTACTGGCTTAGTTTCGACAAACTGATGGAAATTTGTACCAGCTAAACTCTCAATTATTTACTTGCTGGTTGTGTAGGTAGGCAGTGAGGTTTGTTGGACTGGACATGCAGGGACAAGCAGTTAGGTCACTATATGGACTGAAGATTGTATCTATGTGTCTGCCTGTTGTTTAGCTATTTGCATAGACATGCAGAATGGGTTTATTTGCACATTTAAAACTTTAGAATCAAAGAACTTTGACTTTCAAGTTGGGTTTTCTTGATTTTGTTTAATTTTTATACTCCACCTTTTCTTCCGTCTTTCTCAAACTAATTTTTCCTAGTAGCAGAGTTGAGACTTAATATTACTAAACTCTGCTTGCTTTAAAGAATCTTATAAAAAGAAAAAAAAGACACTAAAGAACCTCCACGCAAAAGTTTAAGAAGTTCTGCTATAGTCCGTCCACTTGTTTGTGTAATTTAAATATATCCGGTTTTGCCACAATAATAGCGTAGCCTTGCTGGAATCATATGCAAAGCAGAAGATTTCTTTCTATAAATTACTTAGACACTACGGTGTAAAACAGACATTGCTGAGGAGAGATAAAACTGCAACAGAAACAAATTACTTACATTGCATGCAGTAGGTAAATGAGTGAAAAGAGCATTGAACTGTGAATTGGGAGACATGACTTCAAGGTCCGGCTCAGCACTTTAGCAGAACTTCAGGTAAGTTTTTTAGGCACCATGTACTTCAGTTTCCCCATGTGAAAATGAGAATAACGTCTGTTCTGCCTACTTCACGTGAACTATTTGAGGATAAAAGAAGGTAGAATGCAATAATGGTCCTGAAGGTTTTGTAAACCTTGACGTGATATACATGTATACCATACTGTATAACTTTTATTACTGTTATGACTGTTTAAAAAGCATTTGTTACCAGGGCAATCCTGCCTCTTCTCTGGAGACTAACACGCAGTTTCATAATTGTTTTACTCTTCATAGGGAAAAGGGAATTATTCCTGTTACATGCTGCAATATTTAGGATCCTCTAGCAGTCAATTTCTCAGGCTATGACTTCCTGTTCCCAGAAGAGGGCAGCAAAACTCCAAAGGCTCTGCCGCTTCCCCAATTAAGAGCGTCTAGTTTTTCCTGGAGAGGAAAAGAACTATACTGTAAAAAAATAGTCTTTTAAAAATAATGGTATTTAGGTGACAAAGCTAAACCTATTACAATAAATATCATAACAAACAGTCACTCCAAATAACATTTTTCCTTTTCTGTGTTCTGTGAAGAAAATAATTGACTGTTTCTTTAATCTCATGTTAATAATTTGACCTATATTTCCAGAAACTCCTAGCCATGTTTGTCCATTTAACCCGAGATTTGTAGATCTTACTTAGTGCCAGTTTTTAAATAAATTGTTTTGTATGTGTCAAAGAAAATGTATTCAGGCCTGATTTATAGTTTAGGATGCCTACTTAAATACAAAGAATGATACTCAGCAGTGTCTAAATATGTTCCTATCATACAGCATACGTTTGTCATTCAGAGAAAATGTTATCTACATCTAATCTTTCTAATTCTTTTATTATTCAAATATCCATGTGCTTTTCTATCTTTAATCAGTGAATCATCTTGTAATGACAAGAGCAACTGACATTTAAACTTTTCTTAACCCACTTAAGCCAAAAAAAATTTTTTTTGTCAAAAATCAGACCTTGGTGATGACCTTGAGCAGTAAGATATAAATAACTCCAACAAGTGTGGCGTTCCAATAATGGAACACTGGGCAAATTAAATTCTGGGCAAAATAAAATAATAGCATATATGGTGCTCTAACAGACATGTTTTCCATTTGATACTCACCGTAGCCCTGTGAAGTTGATAGCTACTATCCCCCATTTTACAGATAAATTTTCTAATTTGTAATCAGAATAGCTGTCAAGAGAGCTCTAAGGGGTGGGTAATTTCTTTTGTAATTGCTAGAAGAGCCAATTCTGAATGAGAGGCTTTTTCTGTCTGCTCTATTACAACCAGAGATGGAATAGGAAGGCTTTCAGTCACAGTTTATCAGTTCCTTCTGCTTTTGCCAGTTAATCTCTAGCTTCGCTCTTTGGTAAAATCTACCGTTTCCCACTCCACTTCTGCTACCACCACCACCAAGTCAGAGTCCTCTCTATTCCAGCTAAACCTCTTCCTGTTCTTGAGAATTGCATCACATTCTTGGCTTAATGCAACCCAACACCCCCACATTGGCACCAGGGACTGTGTAGCCTTCGTTATTGGCTAAAAGTTCTTGTCTGGTGAGCACAGAATAAGTCACTCACTTCCTGAATTTCAGCCCTGGCTGAATTTGCTTCTGGAAAAAAAAATATACATATTCCTCAGATTTTTGTTTGTTTCTTTGCAAATCTTCGCTCCAGCCCTGTCCTAGAATGATCAAGATTTACCAGATAGGGATAGCGTGAAAGGGAATTTAGAGGATAGAGGTAGAGGGAAAAGGAATAGTATGTGTAGCTTGCTGAATGAGATGTCTGCGCTCGTTATTTCCATTTCTTTACTTCTCACACAATTTTGAACCCAGTCTAATCTGACATTGGCTCCCACTGTATTGAAAGAGCTTTCACTCAAGACACTAATGCCTCCTCACCTCCCATATTACTAAATGTGGCAGATACATCAGTTTTTATCTTACTTGGCATCAGAGTAGCATCTGATGCTTTTGATCACATCCTCTTTGATAGCCTCACTCTTCCTTTGCTATTATTTTTTCCCCATCTTCGTCATGGGTCTTCAGCATCCTTTGCAAGATCTTCTTTCTCTATCTACTCCTAAAGTACTGGCGTTCCTCAGAACCCTGTTCTACATCAGCCTCTTTGCTCCGTAAACATTCTCTGTGAGAAATATTATGCCTTTCCATGGCATTATTGAGATCGATCTGCCAATTATTTCCAAATCGCTATCTCCCCTGAACCCCAGATTTATATATTTGACCGCTTTCTAGAACTTCTTCAATTGGAAATTTCTGGAAGCATATTAACCAACTCCCTCCCTCAAACCTATTCCTCTTATAATGCTCCTTATCCAAACACATGCCACACCATCTACCCAGTTTTTCTAGGCAGAACTGCAGGATTCATCCTTAATGACTCTTTTGCTCACCTTCCACATTCAGTCAATAACCAAGTTCAGTACAATCTAGATATTTGAATCCATCCACTTCTCCCTGTCCCCACTGGCCTCAGTGATCACCATCTATGTGGCGTTTTGTACGTCTCTTTGCAAGTTTCCCGCCCCCAGGTTTTCTCCCCTTGGATCATTTTTCACTAGCCACTAGATGATGATTTACATAAATGCAGTTCTGTAAATTCAACACCTGTGTTTAAAATCCTTTGGTGGCTACTCGCTATACTCAGGATGGAGTCCAAACGTCTTATCATGGTTCATAACCTCTCATGATCAGTAACCTGCCGTCAGTCTGAATTCCACTCACAACACCTCCGGGGTTTCAAACACACCCTGCTTCCTCTTGCCTCTAGGCGTTCACAGATGCTGTTTCCTCTGCTCAGAGCATTCTACAGTAGGGCCTATAACACCTCTATACTAAATTCTAGCCTCAAATTACCATTTATCTTATTCCTGAATCAGAACTGAACTTGGATACTTAATTTTTAAAATTAATTATTGAATTAAAACCAGGATTTATTTCATCCTATATATTTCTTTGAAAAATGCAGACAAGGATATTTTCTAATGAAAATGTATTTGAACTAATTAACTTAGGGTTCCGTTTTTAAAAATCATAGCTGAATGTAAACTGGAACATATTTTTTTCATGGTACTGGAATGTTTTCTTGGCTGTTAATCATCATGACGTTCTAGCTTTGGAATTTTTCATTTTCAGCTGACTTCTAGCAGTCTCCTTTCTTACCTCTCAACCCCTTATCCTCTGGTTGCCCTGTACTTGCCCCTAGATGGATCCAGTTTGCATGCAGTGGTAGCTGTTGTGAAGCTGTGGTTAAATAGAGCTGCTCAGACTGCAACAGGAAAGCACTGAATCGAAAGCAAAGGGGAGGAAGCACAAACCGATACCCGCCACAAAGCTCCTAAGTGCCCAGCATGAGCCAAGCCGCACCCTCTGATGAGGAGTCTTGTGGAGGAGTAAGAAGCCACAGACTTTAATAAATCATCAGAGGACAGCCTGTCCTCTACTTCTCCGATCCAGCCTTCCCGGGTCACCATGAGTCTCACCAGGTACTGATCTAAGAAGCTGGGCGATGACAGAAAAGTGACCAGAAATGTAGAAGCTGGAGGAAGGTGCCAGAAATGAATGACTGTGGACCATTTTATCTCAAACTCTCTACCCAGTTCAGCGTGGTGAGCATGAAATTCTGGGGGATGAGAATGTTTCTGAGGAGCTCCCTGCTTGGGGTGATTCCCGGGTGAAGACTCCTGAAAACGTTCCCTAAAAATGCCTTTGCTACCTGCCTGAAAGCCTGCTTCTAGAAGTGACCAAAACAACTTTTTAAAATTTTATAACTAAAAATAAAGCCCCTGTGAGATACAGTTAAGAGAACTTTAAATTTACATTAAGGTATGATGACTATTTTTAGATTCTTTCCTGACTTCAGTGCAGGGAGGAGAAAGGAAGGAGATGGGAGCAGCAAAGACATATGTTACCTACTTGATGATTCCACCCATGGCCTACCCTGTTTACATTTGCCCCCTTTGCTATCAAAGGAAATACTAAGAAATCATAGGGAAGGGAATGACAAGTGTGGGAAAATATACAGGAACTTAGTGTAGATTTCAAACACCGGTAAGGTGGGGAACTCCTCGGAACTCTAGAGCTTCACAGTAGCTCTATAATTCACTCTTCAGGTTCACCACCTCAGAATTCGAGAAGGTGAGATTTGGGCCCTACTTTTGCAGCTGGAAGGTCAGAACATGAAGAATGGAGGTAACCATCTCAGTCTGGAGGAAAGGTTGCTTGGCGTGGCTGGAAGTGGGCACTTGTGTCATCATAGAGTGCCAACCTCACACTTGAGATAACAGAACAGGAAATAATGTTAGTGCCACGGGGAGGGCAGAGGACTGACTGTGTATCCAAGACCGTTAAGTTATTTACTCACCTCTTTGCGTTGTACTTTCTATCCTACAAGGGACCAAAACTGGCTGTGGGGAGCACTGGGCAATAGATGAAGCAGGCCATCAAGCCAGTCTCTGTTTCTTGCAGGCTTCTTGCCCCTCCTATCCTATTTAGTTTCTTCAATCTGCTCAATCAGAAAGTCTTCCAAGATCGACATCATTACCGAAGTTTAAATGGAGGAATCTCAGGCATTGTGACAGGAGACGGGGGTAACAATTCTGGAGTAGAGAAGCCATCTCTCAGAAGGCCTCTTTACAAGTGGTAAAAATTTGTGCTTTATTTTAGCAACCACAACAACGGTGAATTGGAAAGGATGTAATAAAGGAAACAGAACAGAATTCGTAGTCAGACGACTTTGTTTTGAAACTGTTCTTTCTTTCTCCCTTCTTCCTCCCTCCCTTCCTTCTTTCCTTCCTTCCCTTCAGAAAGGAAAGGACAGGAAGGATAGCCATAGAATGGAAAGCTCCTCAGACCTCAAAGGAATGCTGCCAGCTTCCCAAGTGTGAGTGCCTGCCCAGAGTTTGCTTACTTTCTTCAGTCGTCAAGGACATGCCTCAAGTTGTGTTTAATACCTATGTATGATCCAAACTGCAGTAGGTGGATGACTGCATTCCCCAGGTGCAATCTTTCAGAATGTGACCTGATGTAGTGTATCACTTTCCTTAGACAAGGAAAAATTAGCAGTATGAGTGCAAAGAGAGGGAGGCAGCTTGTGTAAGCTACTTTAAAAAGCTTAGCTGTGAAAGAAGAGAGAAAGGTTGGCTAGAGAGCGTGTGTAATAAGAAATGAATTTCATTTCTTTTAATTGAGAGAAGTTCAGGAATGTTTATATACTTGAGGAAAAAGCATAGTGAGAGATCTCAGCAAGTCGCTTCATTCCTAAGCTTTTATACCCCCATCTGAGGTGAGGAGGAGGAGGAGAGGAATTTCTATAAAGATTAAAATTAAAATCATATGCACAGTGGTGGCTTATATGATGCAAAGCCCTTTACACATGTTAATTATTATAACTATTATCATCTAGTGACTGTACAGATGAGTAAGCCCTGGTCACAGCTATTCTGTCCTTTCTACTGGCTATGACAGGGCTGTCGGGAGGAGACGGGCTTTTGGGTAGGCAGGGCTAAGACACATAAGGAAGAGGCTAATACTGGTGTGAATTGTATCTTGACATGCTTTGAGCTTTGGGGGATGGTATGTGTATGTGTGTGACTTACTAGATGCCATGAGTTACCATTGTATTATTTATTTTAACTTACCCTATATTCTTATTTTTAAAATCTTATTTACAACATGGACACATGTCAGATACAACATGGACACATGTCAGATACAACATGTCTCTAAAAAGATCTAATGTTAGGGGGGAAATTTAGAAATATTCACAGACTCTGCATCTGATAAAGGCCTATTCAGAATGTATAAGGAACTTAAACAGTTCAACAACCAAAGAATAACCCCATTAAAAAGTGAGCAGGCTGGGCACAGTGGCTCACGCCTGTAATCCCAACACTTTGGGAGGCTGAGGCAGGAGAATCACTGGACTCAGGAGGTGGAGGCTGCAGTGAGCCCAGATACCACCACTGCATTCCAGCCTGGGTGACAGAATGAGACTCTGTCTCAAAAATAAATAAATAAATTAATTAAATAAAATTTTAAAAGTGGGCAAAGGACATGAACAGATACTTTTCCAAAGAAGTCATACAGCAGACAACAAACATGGGAAAATGGTCAATAACACTAATCATTAGAGAAGTGGAAATCAAAACCATAATGAGATACCATCTCACACCAATCAGAATGTCTATTATTAAAGAGGCCGGGCTTACTGCCTCACGCCTGTAATCCCAGCACTTTGGGAGGCCGAGGAGTGTGGATCACCTAAGGAGATCAGCCTGGCCAACATGGTGGAACTCCCTTTCTACTAAAACTACAAAAATTACCCGGGTGTGGTGGCACATGCCTGTAATCCCAGCTACTAAGGAGGCTGAGGCAGGAGAATCACTTGAACCCGGGTGGTGGAGGTTGCATTGAGCCAAGATTGCACCACTGCACTCCAGCCTGGGTGACAAAGCAAGACGGTCTCTCAAAAAAAAAAAAAAAAAAGTCAAAAAGCCACAGATGCTGGCGAGGCTGCCAAGAAAACTGTTGGTGTGAATGTAAATTAGTTCAGCCACTGTGGAAAGTCATTTGGTGATTTCCTCCTTAAAACAAAATTACCATTCAACGTAGCAATCCTGATTACCGAGTATATATCCAAAGGCAAATAAATCATTCTGTAAAGATACAGGCACTCACTTGTTCATCATAACACTATTCACAATAGCAAAGACAAGGAATCAATCTAGGTATCCAT
This sequence comes from Cacajao melanocephalus, assembly GCA_963573385.1. Lineage (NCBI taxonomy): Eukaryota > Metazoa > Chordata > Mammalia > Primates > Pitheciidae > Cacajao > Cacajao melanocephalus. The sequence goes on from CAUYLG010070231.1 coordinate 31,161, forward strand.
CAACAGTGGATTGGATTTTTAAAAATGTGGTGTATACACAGTATAGAATAATACATAGCCATAAAAAAGAAAGAAATCATATCCTTTGCAACAACATGGATGAAGCCAGAGGTCAGTATCCTGGGTGAATTAAGGCAGAAACAGAAAACCAAATGTGTTCACGTGTTCTCACAAGTGGGAGTTAAGCATTGGGTACTCATGGACTTAAAGATAAGAACAATAGGCACTGGGGACTACTAGGGGCAGGAAGGAGGAGGGGGACAAGGGATGAAACACTATCTGTTGGTCACTATGCTCACTACCTAGGTGACGGGATCATTCACACCCCAAACCTCAGTGTTATGCAATATACGCATGTAACAAACCTGCACGTGTACCCCCGAATCAAAAATAAAAGTTAAAATCATTTAAAAAAAAAAATAAATAGACCAGGCACGGTGGCTCAAGCCTATCATCCCAGCACTTTGGGAGCCCAAGTGGATCTCCTTGAGATTAGAAGTTCGAGAGCAGCCTGACCAACATGATAAAACTCATCTCTACTAAAAAAAAAAAAATACAAAATTAGCCGGGCATGGTGGTGTGCTCCTGTAATCCCAGCTACTTGGGAAGCTGAGGCAGGAGAATTGCTTGAACCCAGGAAGTGAAGGTTACAGTGAGCTGAGATCACACCATTGCATTCCAATCTGGGCAACAAGAGCAAAACTCCATCTCAAAAATATAAATAATTAAAAAATAAGTAAATAAACAAATTTAAAAGTTACCATGTTAAAAAACACTAAAACATCTTGAGATTCAAGAATCTGTAAAAATAAGAGCATACCCATGAACTTCAGCTTACATAAAGGACTGGTTTCTTAGAAAGTTACCTAATGTTAATTCACAACTTTGTAGGGGTGGTGGTGAACTTTTTGCGTTTCTTTCTGGCTATTTGCAGGATCATATTATAATTTTGTCTTGATACAGATTTGACAACAGCAATCATCATTCTTTTTCCAACCAACTACAGTGCTTGCGTACTTGTAACAAATAATCCCTGCGAGTTGTACAAGGCTTTATGTATTCAACAAATCAGTTAAGTTTTTCTCCTCTTAATATTTGCTTTGCAGCTTTGCTTCAAAACACCTCAGCTCTAGTTCTACACAGATGGAGTAAAGTTTTCGGCAAATTCCACTCCCCGATTTCCTTTCCGTTTTGCCCTTGGTTTTCCAACACTGAGACGATTGTGCCTTCGTTTCTGGGTGCATCCCTTCAGCTATTCCTTATTTCCTTTCTCCATCCCTTACTCCTTCCTCCTCTTTCCCAGGCCTTCTCTACCTCTAGATTTCATTACTGGCAACTCCTTAGGCCAATCTCATAGCATGCTCCTTCATGCATTACATGAACACATTTTTGAGGGCACTGAACCAAACAATCAGGTGTCTTTTTTCAAGAGTAAACAAGAAGCCACTTTTTAAAAACAGCTTTATTGAGATGTAATTTGTATCCTATAAAATTTGCATTTAAAGTGTGCAATTCAATGGTTTTTAGTATATTTATTTAGCTGTGCACCCATCACCATAATTAATTTTAGAATATTTTCATCATCTCCAAAAGAAACCTTGTATTCATTAGCAGTCCCTCATCAATTCTACCCCCCCATGCCCCGCCCTCCATTCCCCCTAGACGTGGGCAAACACTAAGCTGCTTTCTGTTTCTATGGATTTGCCTATTCTGGGCATTTTATATAAATGGGATCATATAATATGTGGTCTTTCGTGACCGGCTTCCTTCACTTAGCATAATGTTTTTGAGGTTCATCTATATTGTAGCATCTAGCTGTACTTCATTCCTTTTTATTGCCAAATAACATTTCATTATATGGATATACCACATTTTGTTTATCTGTTCATCAGTTGATGACCTGTGGGTTGTTTCCACTTTTTGACTATTACGAACAAAGTTTCTGTGAACATTTGTGCGGAAGTTTTTTTATGGAAATACGTTTTCATTGCTTTTGGGTAGATTCCCAAGATAAAAGAATTGCTGGGTCATATGGTAACTCTATTTTTAGCATTTAGAGGGACTGTCAAACTTTTCCAAAGTGGCTGCACCATTTTCTGAGCCACTAGAAGTGTATGAGCTTTCCAATTTCCCCACATCCTTAACAACAATTATTATTTTCTGCCTATATTATTATAGCCATTCTCGTGGGTGAGAAGTGATATCTCATTGTGCTTTTATGTTTTCATGTGCTTATTTGTATATTTTCTCTTGAAAAATATCTTGTAATCCTTTGTCCATTTCTAAAGTAGATCATTTGTCATTTTTTATTGATTTGTGTGTTTATATTCTAGTCCCTTATCAGATATATAATTTGCAAATATATTCTCCTATTCTGTGGGGGTGATCTTTCACTTGTTGGTGTCCTTTGAAGCACAAAAGTTTTTTTATTTTGATTAAGTTTAACTTATCTACTGTTTTTTTCTCTTTTATTATTTATGTTCTTGATGTTGCATCTAAGAAATTACTGCCTAATTCAAGGTCACAAAGATTTACTGCTTACCTTAACAAGTCAAAGGAGTCAGTTTTCTTCTAAAGTTTTGTACTTTTAGCTTCTACATTTAGGCCTATGATTAACTTGGAATTAATTATTGTGAACGATCTGAGGGGTCCAAATTAAATCTTTTGCATGTGGAGATCCAGTTTTCCCAGCATCACTTGTTGAAAAGACCATTTTTTCTCCATTGAATTGTCTTGGCTCTTTTGTTGAAAATCAATTGATTGAAACTGTTAGGGTTTATTTGTGATTCTCTATTCTGTTCCATTGATCTGTATGTTTGTCCTTATGCCAGTAACACACTGCCTTCATTACTGTAGTTTTGTGCTAAATTTTGAAATTGGGAAGTGTGAATCCACCAACTTTGTTCTTCATTCTTTCGTTTTATGAGTCTCATGCATTCCCATATACATTTTAGGAGTAGAAGTTGACAAGTTGATTCTAAAATTGTTAAAAGATCCTCATTTCTAAGAAACAATTAAAATATTTTCTTTCCCACCTAGGATGAAATTGGATAAGGAGGACTGAGCAGGTACAATTTTGAGTTGTGGAGATGGGGGATGGGTCATTTGAAAGGGGGACCAACCTGATGGAGGAGGGGAATAAAGGAACCAAAAAGTTTGGTAAACTTCCCACCCTGGTGAGAGGAATGTTTATTCAGAGGAGGCAGTTTGTTCTAACACCAGGGGATATTATGAAAGATAATTGAAATTGTAAAGTCCATTGATCTCCCCAGAAGACAAAAAGGTCTCTAAGTAAGCAGTATTGTTAGCTTGCTGATTCTTACAGAAGATTTTTATCCAACGAAGGGAAGCAGCTGGGCCTTTCTCAGGGCTGTAAGGAAAAAAAAATGAAGAAATTATTTTCTGTCTTTTCTTACCTCTGTCCCAGCCCTAACTTTTGTCCATCTTTGTTACCCTTCCCTTTTATAAGCTCCCCAAAAAGAGAGGAGGGAAAGAAAAAGAAAACCATTATAGAAGAGAGGGTTAGAGATGCTGGGAGGCAGGAATTCTGGAGCATTTCAAATTAAAGATCCCTAAGGTATTATGGGTGGAACTTACTAAGTAATATGACAACTTGTAGCAAGAATCATAAGGATGATCTCATCTTCAACTCAGTAATCCAACTCCTGGGAATTTATGTATGGAAATAAGACATGCAAAAAGTGTGAGTGGGAATGTTAGTGAAAATATTATCTATAATAGTGCAAACAGGAACAACATAAATCACCAAAATAGAAGCACGTTTTATGACATCATGGCACGTAAAGATGGCAGATTGTCAAACTAGCTTCACTGTCAAAATATACTCTGAATTGCATCACTTTTCACTGCATTCTGTATTACTCCAGATTAAGTCACCTTTAACCCTTACCTGAATTATTGCAATGGCCTCCTGACTGGCATTTCTGCTTTCACCCTTGTTTCCTACCTCCTAGTCTACTCTCAACACAGCACTCTTAGCAGTCTTTTAAAAACTTAAACGTAAAATTCATATGGAATCAAAAAAGAGCCTAAATAGCCAAAGCAATCCTAAGCCGAAAGAACAAATCTGGAGGCATCACATTACCCGACTTCAAATTATACTACAAATCTATAGTAACCAAAACAGCATGGTACTGATAATAAAAGTAGATACATAGACCAGTGGAACAGAATAGAGACCCTGGAAATAAAGCCAGATACTTAGAACCAACTGATCTTCAACAAAGCATACAAAAACGTAAATCAGAGAAAGGACATCCTATTCAATAAACGGTTCTGTGAAAACTGGATAGCCACTGAATAGAAGAATGAAACTGGATCCATCTCTCTCACCACATACAAAAATCAACTTAAGATGAAATAAAGACTTAAATCTAATACCTGAAACCATAAAAATTCTAGAATAAACCACAGGAAAAATTCTTCTTCACGTTGGCCTGGGTTAAAAAATATATACACACACACACACATATACACACATATACACACATATATATACACATACATATATATATATATATATATATATACACACACACACATATATATGTATATGACTAAGACCCCAAAGCAAATGCAACAAAAATTAAAATAAATAAATGGAACATGATTAAACTAAAAGGCTTATGTGCAGCAAAATATATAATCATCAGAGTAAATAGAAAACCCACAGAATGGGAGAAGATATTTGCAAACTATACATCCAACAAAGGACTAATGTCCAGGATCCACAAGGAGTTAAAAAAAAAACAGCAAGAAACAAACCAAATAATTCCATTAAAAAGTAGGCAAATTACATGAATAGATGCTTCTCAAAAGAAGATATACAAATGGCCAACAAACACGAAAAAAAGCTCAACATCTCTGACCATCAGGGTAATGCAAATCAAAACTGCAATGAGATACCACTTTACATGAACTAGAATGGCCATTATTAAAAATCCAAAAAGCAATAGATGTTGTCATGGATGTGGTGAAAGGGGAACACTGATACAGTACTAGTGGGAATGTAAATTAATACAACATCTATGGAAAACAGAATGAAGATTTCTCAAAGAACTAAAAGTCGCAATCCCACTGTTGAGTATCTACCCAAAGGAAAATACGTCATTATATTAAAAAGACACCTGCACACATATGTTTAGGGCAGCACCATTGACAATTGCAAAGGTATAGAATCAACCTAAGGGCCCATCAACCAATGAGTAGATAAAGAAAATGTACATACACACCATGGAATACTACTCAGCTATAAAAGAAGAATGAAGTAATGTCTTTTGCATAACTTGGATGGAGCTGGAGGTCACTATTTTAAGTGAAATAACTCAGGAATGGAAAACCAAATACCATATGTTCTCACTTATAAGTGGGAGCTAAGCTATGGGTACACAGGGGCTTACAAAGTGGTATAATGGACATTCGAGATTTAGAAGGGGGAAGGTTGGGAGGAAGGTGAGGGATAAAAAAAACTACACATTGGATATAATGTATACTCCTTGGTGACAGGTGTACTAAAATATCAGACTTCACCACTATACAATTCATTCATGTAACCAAACGCCACTTATACCCCAAAAGTTATTGAAATAAAAAATATATTTAAAATTTAAAAAAGAAAATCTAAATGTGTCATCCACTACTCAAGTTTGCATGGCATCCCTCTATAAAAGCCAACGTCTTTGATTAGTTTCAGGACCTATCTCATCTGGCCTCCATCTGTGACCTCACCTGATACTCTATTTTTCCTCTTGTACACTCCATTCTGAACATATAGGCCTTCTGTTTCTTGAACATACCAGGCCTCCTCCTGCCCCAGTGACTTTTCACTCTTTTGTCGGCCTCACAGTCTCTTAGCCCAGATAGCCAATAGTTTATTCCTTCACTGCCTTCAGATCTTCGTTCAAATGTAGCCAATGATACTTTCTTTTCCTGACCATCCTATTTAAATTTGCTATCTTCCTTCCATCCCGCAGCCTCTAGCACATCCTATTCTTCTTCCTTGCTTTATTCTTCCAACACTCATCATTTCATCTGACTTATTTATTTGAGCTGCTGTCTGTTCCTCCTCCTGTAGCCTGTGCTCTATGAGAGCAAAAATTGATGTATGTTTCTCACTACTGTATCCTCACTGTCTTGACTGTTCCTGGCACAGCGCAGCTGCTTAATAAATATTTACTGAATGAGTGGATACATTCAAAAAAGCGGTGATTATAAAAATTAGGTCATAATTTTGAAAAGTGGAAAGTATGTAACTGTAAGCTGCGATGTGCACAGTGGCTGTGACGATGTGGTGCAACACCGTCTGGGCGCTGCAGATGAGATCTGGATCTGAATCCTGAGTCCACTACTTCCTGGTTACATGAACTTCAGCAAGTGTACCTCACCTCTCAGTTTCAACATCTACGGAACAGGTATAATAATGCCTCCCTCGTAGTGTGGTGAAAACTAAATGAGAAAATGTAGGGAAAACCTGGCACGTAGTAGGTATTCTATAAACTTTAACTCCCTCTCTTCTCCTAAAGAATCTATACCCAGTGGATAAGAACTGCAAAATAATTGGGTGTTTCAAAGACAGGGATTATATACTTTTATAAAAAATTTTAGTACACAAGTCGTCTCTAAGCATGAAGAGATATATATATATATACTCTCTGTGTGTGTATGTATATATATATACACATATATACTCTGTGTGTGTGTGTGT
>CAUYLG010070232.1:0-17234 GCA_963573385.1 Cacajao melanocephalus
AACCCAAATGCCCATCAATGATAGACTGGACAAAGAAAATGTGGTACATATACACCATGGACTACTATGCAGCCATAAAAAACGATGAGTTTGTGTCTTTTATAGGGACTTGGATGAATCTGGAAACCATCATTCTCAGCAAACTGACACAAGAACAGAAGGCCAAACACCGTATGTTCTCACTCATAGGTGGGTGTTGAACAAGAACACATGGACTCAGGGAGAGGAGCATCACACAATGGGGGCAGTTGGCGGGGGGGGGCGCGGGTAGGGGAGAGACAGCAGGGGGTAAGGAGGGTGGGGAGGGATAACATGGGGAGAAATGCCAGATATAATATGTACCTAAAGTAAAATAAATAAATTTTAAAAAAAGAAGAAGAAAATTAGGTTTTAGAAATTCGAACACGTTAACAAAAAAAAAAAAAAAAAAAAAAAGAATTCCAGCGCTAGTTCAGAGTTTACTTGTAGCAAGAAAGAAATACTTTGATTTAAACATGTAACTTCTATTTATTAAACCAAAAATGGTAGCTCTTGTTTAAATTATTTGAAGATAGAATCTGGGATTTCTTTAGCATATAAAACTATAAAAGGGTCCACCTTTACATATATAATAAATGGTCTTAAATCTTCAGTATGATTTTAAAGGAGAAACCTCTTATTCTGATATTCAATTTATTTTTCAGCCATTTTCACAGAATATAGATATGAAATTTTTAATAATAAAATTAAATAAACATTTTTTTGTACAGTTCAATGTGAGAAATATCAGCAACATAAAAAGGATGCTGGATTGATACTATATATATTTGGGAGTGATTAAATTCACTATTTATTTTCACTATGTTATTGTAGATGGAAAGCTGATCCACTTTGTGGAAATTTATTATTTCATTTTTAATAAATCATTTGGAAATTATCTTATCACAGGTAAAAGTATTTATCACCCAGGAGTCTCATTCTTCAATGGTAATAGCTGCTCTTAACTAGCATTATATTGAAATTAAGGATAGCTATATTTAACATTTTGAAATTGCTTGCAGTCAGTGAGGCATGCTATTTTATATTACATTTAGCAATTACAATGGAAACTCAGGATATTTATGAGGTGTTCGTGATGGGAAGGGAGGAGTTGATATATGGAGGTTGCTTTGACTTCAGTTATTACCATTCAGAAAATGCTCAGTAATAAGGTCATTCTTTAGAATTTTAGGAAAAAAGAGAAGTTTACATTGTTTATTTATTTGTATGGTGTATGTGTGTGGACAGAGAGAAATAGAAAAAATTATAAGAACCCTATACAAAAGAGTATATACTATATGATACCATGACAAAATAATTTTGTGGTGATAAAAAGCAAATAAGTGGTTGATTTGTAGGACAAAATTTCTTGTGAAGAAATGTAGCTATGATAATGATTCACATTTTGATAGGTGTTTAGGTTACACAATTATGCATTTATCAAAATGTAGGAAATGCACAAAAGCTATGTGCATTTCATTATATAAAAATTTTACATTAAAAAAACTGAAACAGAAATCAAACTTTAGTTAATAAAGCACATGGCAAAATTTGGGGAGGAGTGTGCCTATACTTTGATAAGTATAAAACATTAGATGGATCAGAGTGAATAAAGAGGCTCACAAGATAAAACATGCTAGAATAACTAGGAAAGCAAAGAAAAAAATCTAAAGGGAGAACTAATCTTGCTGGATATTAAAACATACTATAAAGTTATATAATTATAACAAAGCAATAGTGGAGCATGGATAGACAGTCAAAAGGAATGAAATAGAAAATATAAATATAAAAATAAATGGAAGCTTAATATATGATAAAAATGACAAATCACTCTCTTAGCAGTAATAATTGATGCTGAAACAACTGGTTTGTCATTTGATAAAAGGTATTATTTGACACAAATTTCACATCAGAACAAAAGAATAAGCTCCACATAAATCAACATGTGAATGTTTTCGAAAAAAATAGCTACATTCCTCTTAACTTCTGTAAAGGGAAATGCTTTCTGTGGTGATACTGCATATGCAACAGAAGAAAATATTGATATATACGAACCTTTTACATAGAAAAACAATAAGTTAAATGAAAAGACAAATATTGAACTGATAGAAAATATTGAAGATATATCACATGTAAGTGCTAATATCACTTTAAAGATCCCTAAAAACTTGATGGGTATCAAAGCAAAACAAGCAAGTAAACAAAACCCCTCCAATACAATAATGAATGAAACACTAGAAAAGACATTCACAACACACCTGGAGAGACAGAGACAGAAGCAGAGGCAGAAAGACAGAGAGAAAACTGACATTTAACATATTCAAAGATGTTTGACTTCATTCTTAACTTTTTAAAAATGCAAGTTAAAACCATGCTGAGGCAGCTTTATTCACCTAGCAGTCTGCTGAAAACTTAAAAGTATGATAACACATTCTGTTTGCAAGTCTATGGGAAAACCAAAACTGTTCATACATTGATGATGTGAAAGTAAACTGCAACAAGCCTTACAATGAGAGATTTGTTTATAGCTAATAAAACTGTCTATGCATTTACCTTTGATTCAGCAATTCTGTTTCTAGAAATTTACCCTCAAGATACAGCTCCAACTATGTGAAAAAATACATACACAAGATATATGTTAAAGGCAATAATTATCAAGATGATGTAGGCACAGGGGAAAAACATATTCGCTCGCTTGAAGGTTTGTGGAAAATGACTGAAAAAAGGCAGATTAATAGGAAAAAAAGTCATACAGCTTTATTTTATCATTGTTGTACGTGACATAGAAAGTCTTCAGCATAAAAACCCAAAGATACAGGGGAAAGTGTCCATTTTTATGCTTAGATTCAACAAAGTATGAACAGCTGTGTAGAGGATGACTGGACAGAACGAGATATGACTTATTTATTTTATTATATTTTAAGTTCTGGTGTACATGTGCAGATCGTGCAGGACTGTTACACATGCCATGGTGATTTGCTGCATCCATCCCCCCATCACCTACATTAGGCATTTCTCCTAATGTTATCCTCCTCCATCACCCCATCCCCTGCTATCCCTCCCCTAGCCCCCACCCCACCCCCCAACAGGTCCCAGTGTGTGATGTTTCCCTTCCTGTGTCCATGTGTTCTCATGTTCAACACTCACTTATGAGTGAGAACATGCGATGTTTGGTTTTCTGTTCCTGTGTCAGTTTGCTGAGAATGATAGTTTCCAGATTAATCCATGTCCCTGTAAAGGACATTAACTCACCTTTTTTATGGCTGCATAGTATTCCATAGTGTATATGTGCCACATTTTCTTTATCCAGCCTATCATTGATGGGCATTTGGGTTGGTTCCAAGTCTTTGCTATTGTAAACAGTGCTACAATGAACATACGTGTACATATGTCTTTATAATAGAACAGTTTATAATCCTTTGGGCATATACCCAGTAATAGGATTGCTGGGTCAAATGACATTTCTATTTCTAGATCCTTGAGGAATCAGCACACTGTCTTCCACAATGGTTGAACTTATTTCACACTCCCACCAACAGTGTTAAAGTGTTGCTATTTCTCCACATCCTCTCCAGCATCTGCTGTCTCTAGACTTTTTAATGATGGCCATTCTAACTGGCATGAGATGATATCTCAATGTGGTTTTGATTTGCATTTCTCTAATGACCAGTGATGATGAGAGTTTTTTCATATGTTTGTTGGGTGCATAAATATCTTCTTTTGAAAAGTGTCTGTTCATATCCCTCGCCCACTTTTTGATGGGGTTGTTTGTTTTCTTATAAATTTGTTTTAGTTCTTTGTCAATTCTGGATATTAGCCCCTTGTCAGATAGGTGGAGTACAAATATTTTTTCCCATTCTGTTGGTTACTGATTCACTCTAATGATTGTTTCTTTTGCTGTACAGAAGCTCTTAAGTTCAATCAGATCCCATTTGTCTATTTTGGCTTTTGCTGCCATTGCTTTTGGTGTTTTAGTCATGAAGTCCTTGCCTCTGCCTATGTCCTGAATGGTATTGCCTAGGTTTTCTTCTAGGATTTTTATGGTGTTAGGTCTTATGTTTAAACCTTCACCCATCTGGAGTTAATTTTTGTATAAGGTGTAAGGAAGGGGTCCATTTTCTGCTTTCTGCACATGGCTATCCAGTTGGGGGAAAAAGGGATATGATTTAATGCTAATACACTGAGGGGGCAACCCAGCAAGGGCTGCTTGTCTAGATTTTTACATTTCCGTGCAACAGTCCTTTCTTATGGGTGTGGGGCAGGACCCTCTCCAGAATAGGGATCTTATAATCTGTAGCTAAATAAGGTAGGTAAAATATTTTCTTAATGGAGAGTTTTTACACAATATAGAGAGTGGGGAGTTAGAGTAATATTTTTAAGTTTTGTGACTGGCTTTGGGGAAATGGGTTTTGATTTTTATGACCCACCTTGGAAAAGAGGGATTCTGGCTAGCCTTGGGGGAGAATGAGTAGACAGAGACAGGAGGGCAGGAGAAGGTCAGAGAAAAATTTTTCTTATAAAGACTTTATTTTGGTGTATCATTTTCTGAGCTCCGATAATAATATAACTAGTGAGTGAAATTTCATAAAAAATAGAAAAATTTACAATTTCTCACCTTAAGTGATCAAAGTTAACATTAGTAATGGCACAAATCAACATTCTCTGTCAACTTCTATGATGCACTAAGTATGCAATACCACTTCTGTCGCATTCTTGACAAAAAAATGCAAGAATGTAATGATGTGTAAATACTAGACAAATCTCTCTTCCTCCCAAAATGATGTGCCTATTATTGTCATTTATAACACTGACTGTACTTAATAAGAATAAAATATGAAGAGAAAAAATAATGCATTTCTTTTTTAAAACTGTATGGAGAAATATGGAAGAAGAGAAATTCATGATGCATGTAGTCTTTTAATTGATGCTTAATTTAGCAGCAATTAAACCTTGCAATTACTATTTAATATTTTTAAGATTTTATTTTAGTATGTAAAACATGATCTCTCTGCTTTAATTTTTTAACTTATTTCACATACAAGACTGATATTTTTTCTTATTGATGGATTTAAAACATTTTTATAAATATAACAAGTAGTATTTAAGTTTCTATGCCACAGGAACAAAGTATTGTTGTTCTTTAAAACATTTCTTGTCAGAAATTCATGATATTCAATTTCAGAGTATTATTAATACCATTAATATTGATTTTGTATTTGTTGGCATTGGTATATAGTGCTATATAGTTTACAAATATAGAAATAATGGAAAAATTATCTAAGCCAAAAGAAAAAATAAATTCTCACAAAGCCCACATTTTTTTACTGTGTAAAGAGAGACTCTCCTCAATGACCCTGCTCAATTATCTGCCTTTCTGCTCCACTTCATCTAAAGATACAACTGTGCCTCTAAGCAACAGAACATATCATCTTTCGTAGTCAGGGTGATTTAAGGATTTCTAGGCTCAGTACATCCATACAGAGTGATCCAGTGTGTGTACTGCACAAAGACACCAGCTGAAGGAATGAGTGGGTGCCCTCTGCTGATGATGCGGGGAGGGGCTGTCTCACTGAAAAAAAAAAAGTGCCTTTTTCTGGATACAAAGGCTACATTGCTTTTAAGTTTGTGGTAGCGGGACTCCACAGCCTAGCTGGGGCACATTTCTTTAATCACACAAAATATAGGCTGGTTGTTGCCTTCATTCGAGCTTAACCCATTTCCCATTTGCCCCTACAATACTCACCAGTGGCACTGTGGCTGTAGCGTTTACCTTGAATGACTTTACCACACAATATCTCACTTTTATTATTGTATTTGCATGGCTCTAGTATACCAACTTTGGAAACAATAGACATCGTTCTATTTATTGCATTCTGTTTTTAGTAGTGGTATTTCCATTTACAAAATATAGTACTTCTCAGTCACTGTAAATGTCAAATCCTAGAAAACGTAGCCTTCCTATGTGTGATATTAACATTGTTCTCAAACAGTTTGTGGCCAGAGATTCATCTGATGAATCCAACTTTTCTGAAATAGATGATTCTGATGATTCAGATGATTCTGATGTTAGTTCTGTTTAGAAATAACTCCAAGAACAGTTTTTATATTTCATTTTCACACTGAAAATCAGTCAGATTTGCCTCAGCCTCAAGAGCATGTTTATATAAAATTAAATGAGTGCTGGCAGCGAGCTGCACTTGTTTTTTCTTTTTCCTAAATGGGAAAGGGTTAACGAGCCCATTTTACACATTAATTGACCCTATCACTTTAGGTTACTGCTTTGGTCCTAAGCCCTACTTCCCATGTTGTACTGTGATCCATGAACTGAGTCTGTCCTGCACATTTGTATGAATATCTTGCTGTGACAATATCAGAAGCCCTGTTTCTCCATGAGTGCATTATTTTGTTTCTCTGGGACTGTGATCTATTTCTGAATTCATCTCCTGGATTTGGTCCCTGCTATTGTTACAGAAACACGAGAGGTTTGGTCTAGGATCTGCTGCTCACCGTGCAGAAAGCCAATGACTGAGACAATGAGTATTGCCAAGGAAGAAGGTTTTAATCAGGTGTTGCTACTGAGGAGCTCAGTCTCAAATCTGTCTCCCTAACAATATAACAGTGTAAAAGAAAACAGGAACTAGGGAGGGGCAAGGAAGCAATCATGATCAATAAGGGGTCTGGAATCTCATTTTCAGGATGTGGTGATCTGTTGAGTTTCAGTTCTTTGATACTTTTTTTTGAGAGGCCTGGAGGTCCTTTCCTGAGGAAGAAACTCAAAATAAATATAAGTTTCAAACCTTAAGATCGGAAAGGTCAATTTTTATGTTTATCAAATAGAACAGTTTATGGGATTACTGGGTCAGTTTCACTACCTGCTACGAAACTCTACAAATATTATCAATTTATCTGTTAGTATCTCTTCATTTTTCTTGTTGCTGTATACCCCTGGGCAAGGCTCTTGTCCTGTGCCAACACTGGGCTGTTCTTAAGTGTTTTACTTGGCGCTAAGGACATAGTATCAATTCTGTTGCATTCTTGACCCGGCAAAAAATGGCTCTCTGAATCTAATGATGTATAAACACCAGACACATCTTTCTTCCTCCCAATCATGTCTTGTCCTAATTTACTCTCGATGCAGAGCTTCACTTGACAATTAAACTTTCATTATCAATAACCACACCACATCTTTCTTCAAGATTGTATGGGCCATAGCCAACAGATGTTTAGTATATACAAATTCTCAAACATTTGCCAAATGTGTGTGTGTGTGTGTGTGTGTGTATAATTTTAAAAATTCTATGAGTGAAAAGTCTTATTAGAAGAATACTAAGGAAAGAGATTCTTTCAGAGAATTGTTCAGATTTTGCACTGAAAAGAGAAGCTACACTGTGATCAAGAATTTTCACACACTCTTCAGAACATCTTCATTCTCTCAGTGGGTTTGATTGCCCAATAACCTAATTATATGAGAAAGGAAAGGTGAATAAATATATAAAATATTCTAGGAGATGAGGAGAGTGAATAGTTGAATGTTACTGGAGAAAATTAGGAATTTCTGAGAGGAAGTGTGACTTGAGGGCTAACTTGGGCAATATGTGTAAGTTCTACATGAAAGAAAGCATTCCAGATAGAAGGCATTCTACAGCTAGAAAGAGATAAAAGCATGAGAGGGCTTTGTTCGATGAAGACACATTGATATGTTCAACATTGCTGAAGAGTTAAAGGCAATAGTGAAAGAAAAAGATAACATGAGGTGAAGCTGATCCAGATCCTGTGGAGCCTTTTGACTTTATCATTAGGAAAGAAGAGCCATCAAAAATATTTGAGTAAAGGAGTAGATGTTTTAATTTTGCATTTTTATCTGCCATGAGGAGAATATATTTTGAGGATCAAGAATATTCCACAGATGCACTGTACTGACTACATGTAATCATTTAAAGATTTGTTGGTTTGTGATGTCAACATCACCATAGTAATGTTAGTATCAAAGTTTCTGGCTTTGAACCTGTATGGATAGTGGTTTCATTGTCTTGGAGACATAAAACATGAAAGGCCCAGGATGGTCATTTGACTGGGATGAGACCATAAATGAGAGCAGAAGCAAAGCCCAGTCCGGAGTCCAGGCCTGCTGATACAAAATGCAGTGTTATTTTTACTAACAAAAGCAAAAATTTAAACTTATGAATTGCAGGAGTAGGTTTGTTGCAAAGTCACTTTAATTATAGTTATCATAGGCAATAAACATATTTGTTCTAGACAACTAATTGTTAACTACTTTGAATAGCATGGAAGAATTATATTCAGAGGTTACACAAAGGGAACAATCTCACAAATTCATTTTCCAAAACAACAAAGGCCTCAGCACTTAGTTGAATGGTGTTCTTTTACTTTACTTTTATTATAGTTTATATCCAAAATTCAAGAGAGTTCTTTACAATACAAAGAGTATAAAATTTGCTTGCATAATACTGTAGGTTATCTCTTATTTTTATGTCCTAGATAAAAAGACTGTTTTAAAATTATTGACATTATGGAAATAACTCTAGTGGTAATATATGATTGTCATTCATTTAATAGAAATTATATCCATGATATATTTTATTTCTTAAAATAACCCAGATATCAGCTGAGTGTACCCTGTCTGTTAAAGTCCAGATGAGTTCCTTTGAAACTCCAGAAGAAATTATCTATGGATGTTCAGAGAGCCATGCAAGATGTATTCAATTCCCCGGTAGACTTAAGTGTTTTGTGACTGCTTTTGTTATTGCTTTCTCTGACCCTCACAGTTCAATCCAGGTAATAAAACTTGGCTTTTTTCTTAGATTAATGGCATTTCCAAGAAACTACTAATCTAATGCATTTATGAATAGACTAAATTTAGTGGACGATAAGAGAGGAGGTGGGCTTATATTGCAAAATTGTAGTCAAACCTGAACTTTAGATATAACTCATTTTAAGATTTCCTCCAGCTATCATACCACTAAGGAAAGCTCACTGGCCTTTTTAGCTTCACATCATTTAACTTGCTCATTTTCTCAACATAGTCTCTTTTTATTCCTTTCTTTAGTTTCCCCCACCTTAAGCCCCTACCTTCCTGGAATAAAGCAAATGTTCCTCTTATCTCATTCAAAGCAGCTATTTCCTCTGTTTCCTGGCAGTACGTACCTCCCCAAAAGAAATTCATCCTATCAAAGGCAGTTCCTTTCATAAGTGGGTTGTCATTGCTAGCTGTTAAAATACTAATATGTTTACTTTCTTAAATAACCTATCTGGGCTTATGATTTAGAGAGATGGAGGCCTCTTCAAAGTACTCACCTTAGAAGATCTCATGTGTCTACTGATGATGTTACTCTTATAAATGGATTTTGATTGGTTTTGTTTTTATTTTTAGTTACTCATTATTACTCTGGTGAGGCACTTAATTTATTTGAAAATGATAAAGAAGTTTTATGATTTTTAAGAACTTCAGTTAGCACCAAAATACTTTTCAAAACCAGTCCATAAGGGGTGACTATTCCTTTTGAAGTTCTGTTTCTACAGTTTTAATAAAAACCACATGGTGCAGTGGATGATAAAATGCCTTTCCTCGCCAATAATGTTGAATTCCATTGAGCCATATGCTATTAGGTTGGTACAAAAGTTATTGCAGTTTTTGCCATTATTTTCAATGGCAAAAACCACAATTACTTTTGTACCAACCTAATATCTAGCCTATTTTGTTTGGTTTTACTTTTCTATAAATTTTTAAAAATTCAAAAAAGGAAACTCTGACTACAGACAATAAAAAAGCATCATGTCATAAATTTACATATATGTTATATAATACTATATGCCAGGCACTAGCCTGCTTTACATTTATTGCCTCCTCTCTGACAACTCTGTGAGATAGATAATATTTTTTTTCCCATTTTACAACTGAAGAAAGTGATGCACAGAGAGTTAAAAAAAAAAAAAAAAAAGAAGTCCATTCTAACTCTAGGCTTATGCTGCCTTATCCGGGATCATTTCAGATAACATTCCAATCATAACAATGCTGAAATGTGATTGGGGAGTTGATCTAATAATTCATACAATGCCTGCCTCACTCTGAAGCTTTCACTCATTCAACCTCTTATTCAATATATTTTGTGATATGAAAATATAACTAGTAAATATGTAATAGCACATTTACAGTCTCTAAAGTTAATAGTATTGATCCTAATTGACAATATTGCACTCTGTTCTGCTTCTCTCATGTTGTCCATGAGTTTCTTCCCATTTGTTAACCTTCCCTGTTTTTAAGGCACCAAACCTTGATGGACAGTTACTGCTTTAGACTTTAAAATCATCATAACTCTAATAATCACGATAGACTTCTTTATATCTAAGTCCTATTTATTTCCATCAAAGTATACTGCAACAAAAATAATTTACCATCCTTTTTTTTTTTTTTTTTTTTTTGAGAAAGAGTCTTGCTCTGTAGCCCAGGCTGGAGTGCAGTGGTGAGACCTCAGCTCACTGTAACCTCCACCTCCTGGGTTCAAGCGACTCTTCTGCTGCAGCCTCCGAGTAGCTGGGATTACAGATGTGCACCATCAAGCCCAGCTAATTTTTATGTTTTGAGTAGAGATAGGGTTTCACCATGTTGGGCAGTCTGGTCTTGAACTCCTGACCTTGTGATCCACCCACCTCAGTCTGGCAAAGTGCTGGGATTACAGGCATGAGCCACCGCGTCGACCGTAATTTACCATCTTTATTTACCATGTGGCTTAGTTAAAATGGTTATATAACTGCCGTTGTTATCAGAAACACTATCTGAACTAGTAAAAAACTTTATCCCATCAGGAAAGAACTTCTGAAATCAGACTGCATGGGTTTGAAACCCAGCTCCACTACATAGAAGCAAGTTACTTAACTGATTGGATCATCAGGTTCTTTATTTATCCAGTGGGAATAACAGTGTAATTAGGCTGGGTGCAGTGGTGCAGGCCTTTAATTCCAGCACTTTGGAGGCCGAGGTGGGCAGATTGCTTGAGCTCAGGAGTTTAAGACAAGCTGGGCAACATGGTGAAACTTTGCCTCTACAAAAAAATACAAAAATAAGTCGAGTGGTGGCATGTACCTGTAGTCCCAGCTTCTTAGGGGGCTGAAGTGAAAGGATGCTTGAGCCCAGGAAGCGAAGGTGCCAGTGAACTGGGATCATGCCACTGCACTGCAGCCTGGATGACAGAGTGACCCTGTCTCAAAAACAAAAAGAAAAGAAAAAAGAAAAAGAAAGGAAAGAGAAAAGACAAAGAAAAACGTACAATTAGCTCATAAAGGAATATTGTGTGGATTTTCTTTTCTGTTAACCCCACAAGAGACCACCAGAATACCCTGAAGAAGAAGGAAACTGAGTTTTTTTCCTGCTGCAGTAAAGATCACCACATTAACGATGTCTTAGTAATCTTGGGAAGGAGACGCCAAGGTGGATATTTGTAGACATTGGGAGTCTGGACATTAAGTTATTTAAGGAAGGTCTTTAATGTAGGGATGTCATTTCGATTGGGCAAAAGATGTAATTGTTTGGGATGGGTAGACATAATAAGGAGGTTCTGGAGGTTAACTGATAAGCAAGCAGTTTGTCTAGTTAGGCAATATAGAATTGTCCTATGAAACAGGCTGTTTACCCATGAGCAACTTATCCTCCTAAGAAAGGGGCTGTTTGAACAGTTTATGGTTTGAATAAATTTATTTCCTAATAGTTCTTGATTCATGAAATGAAGTTATTTATGAATTTTTAGCCTTATCATAGTTCTGATAGGTAATCTATGTGGTTGCTGGAAGTCTCAGTTCTCAAGAGCAAATGGCATGATCCATATAAAACACATAGCACAATGCCTGCTATATAATTAACATATCCATAAATATTAGTCATTTATAACTGTATCTTGTATTATGATGTTTCTTAAATCAGGGCTTGATAGATGGGAGACCTAGCCTAACTCTGGCAAGATGCAAAATTTGGTAACCAGACAGACCAATAGAGTGGAGAAAGTGGTTGGGGACAGTCCCAGTTGTGCTTAGTAGGAAGGGGGGTGGAAGATGTCAGATAGCTCATGGATGGTCATGAGCGGGCAAGAAGCAGAGATCTCAGCAAACAGGCAAAACATGATCCTCCGGGTTCTTGCAGCTGAAAATATTAAACAGAGATTAAGGTAAGTGAGCAGGAAGATCTACCAGCAGGCCAGATAATTTTAGGATTAGGAGCTACACATGATTTAAAAGAGCTGGAAGGGAAAGAGGCAGGACCCTTACTCCACACCGCTGCACTGGACAAACAGATAAAGCTTCTCTTAAGCCTAGATGGTCTAGACATCAGATGTTTTACTGAAATTTATTGGGAAATATTGAATATAAAATGGAAGCTTGGCCATAGAAATTAAACATAAGATACAAGATATTAGAACCATGGCAATGATCAGAGTTTTACCAGCAGCATGGCTGACCCAAATAATTTAGAGACCTTACCTATAATATTCTGTACAGTAATTCAAATTATAATAATATTATAATAATAAATTACATTCATATTATTCCTTTATAATTTTATGTGTTATCCTCCAAACTTCTGCAATTTAGTTATCGGAGCAGTTTTACTCTAATTTAGGTGATAACAAAACTGAAGCTTAGAGAGTTTACTCACAGATTTTAAATGGCAGAATGAAGAGGCAACTACAGGTTTTCCAGACACAGATCTTGCTCCAGTATGTCCAAATGGTAATAATATTACTGAGGTTTGAGGGTAATGTGTTATAATTGGGTGACTTGCAAACTCATTTTCATATACTCTTTCCCTTTCTTGTCTTTTGCTCATTTCTGGCTATAGAAAAACAAAATCAATTGAAGATACGGAAAAAATGTTTTTAAAAATATTTCTGCACCTCTATTTCATCTTGTAATAATGCAGAGATATGACTGGAGAACTGATCTGATAATTTATACAATATTACTCCTCATTGTCAACCTTTCATCCATTTAATCCCTTATTAACTATATTTTTGTAACATGCAGAATGGTATATTCTGGAGAGACAAAGAAAAATAAGATGAACCTTCCTCCTGTTCTCCTTTCTAAGAATTCCCGTCTGTTGGATTCGATAGATTTATTGTGAAAGAGTGTAAAAAGTAAAAGATTAAGGCATATACAAGGTACAAGGTCAGAGAGGGGGCTGTATATTCTTATATGGGCTTAGGGAAGAATAGGGAAATTGCCTGGCTTCCTGTTCCTATTTTGTCCAGCACTGCTGTGTCCCACGTGAGATCCCTATGACATATTTCCAATAGACCTAAGAAGTATGGGAGTCTTGGAAATACATCCTGCCCAATGACACTCTCACCCCATCCCCACCAATACTTAGAAGAAAACAGAGGAGCAAAGAATTGATCTCATAGCAAATAGACCAAAGATGAGTACAGCACCTCCCTGGATTTTTTTCTTTTTTTTTTTCCTTTTGAGAGGGAGCCTTGCTCTGTCTCAGGCTGGAATGCAGTAGCGCGATCTCAGCCTCCTCATCAAAGTGATTTCCCCTGCCTCAGCCTCCTGAGTATCTGGGATTACAGGCGCTTGCCACCACGCCCAGTTAATTATTTTTGTATTTTTAGTAGAGATGGGTTTCACCATGTTGGCCAGGCTGGTCTTGAATGCCTGACCTCGTGATCTGCCTGCCTTGGCCTTCCAAAGTGCTGGGATTACAGGCATGAGCCACCGCACCCAATCTGGATTTTAAAATAAAGATGTTTGGAGCAGATGAATACCAATCTGATTTTTTTTTAATTTCAATTACTCAAGTAATTATGACATATGAACTTATTTTGGAAGACTTAACACATTGTAAACATAAATCACCACATAGAAACCCATGCAAAATTTAGTGCTTCATTTTATTTCAGGCCCCAAGCTGCTCAATTATTATGAAAGAACCACTTTTTGGTTGCCCAGGTTTTCTTTGCATGGATGTATTGGAGAATCATGAATTTTCTCTCTGTGAATATGAATATTAATGATTGGGAAACATAGAAACAACACACAATTCTGCAATTCTCATAGCTCTTAAAAATATATAGAGGACTTGCATTGCAACTCTTTAATTACTGTTGTTAATCTTTTTTGATTGAGCTAGTAAAAGGCAGCCACTGACTCAATGAGCAGCAGTCCAACAAGTCATGCAAACTCCAATGCTGACAGCCATTGTTTGGCATCCTGAATGGATTGTGTCTAACTAAATCACCGTGTAATCATGGATCCTCTGTGATTTCACATTCTCATCTTATAGTCAATTTTTCTTTCTCTGATGTGGCATGTTGTGTTCAGTAGCTTATCTGAAAACATCAGTATGGTTTTGAAAGGATAAAATCAAATTGTAACAGTTTATGTTTCCATGATGTGTGCATAGCCTAGCGGGAAAGTGATAAATAGGTATACTATCTCACTGTATTGCAGTGTTACAGATATTGGAAATATGATTCTACCTCCATATTCTCTCCAAAGTGCTGGATTTTTATATATTTATAAATCAACAGCTAGTAGACCATTAGAACAACATTAGTGTATATCCAGATGACAGAAGAGATTGTAAACAAAATGAAGAAGACTATCTGACTTTTCCTGCTTTCATGACAGTAAACAGTGTCTTCTTGCTTTTGTATGACATAAAAGTAATCTTACTTTTATATGATATAAACACAAAAGGAGATATTAACCTCATGCATCTTATTTTATGTATATATGTATATATATATTTTTTATTGTACTTTAGGTTCTGGGGTACATGTGCAGATCATGCAGGACTGTTGCATAGGTACTTATAGAGCAATGTGGTTTGCTGCCTCCAACCCCCCATCACCTATATCTGGCATTTCTCCCCATGTTATCCCTCCCCAACCTCCCTACCCTACACTGTCCCTTGCCCTGCGTCTTGTTTTAAAATGTTTACATAAGTCTTAAGGTTTTACTTATTTCAAAAAGTCTGCCTTTATGATAGAGTACTTGAGTAACCATTCTCAACTTTGGCTACACATTTGAATTTCCAAAGATTTTTTAAAATCTTATCACCTATAGCCACACTCACACACTTTAATCAGATCTCTGTGACAGAAACTCTCACACCCGTAGTTTTCTGAGCTCATGAAATAATTCCAATGTGCAGCCAAGATTAAGAGCCACAGATATATTATCATAGAATTTTTAAAAAAACTTTCACTTCCTTGCAAGTATTACAAATTCAGCATGTCAACATAGTATTAACTGTTGCCATGATAAGTTATGATTTCACTGGAATACCAGATTTCAGGCACAATTTGACATCAAATATTCCTTTCAAATTGATGAAAATTGCTACTGTTGCCATCTGCCACTGTTACTCTCAACATTAATTACATATACATTGTGCTCCACAATAATATCAATTTTTGCTAATCCCATTTAGGTGTTTATGTAAAAGAAAACAAAACAAATAGTAACTTCATAAGACATGTTGCTAAAAGAGTAATTTGGTCTATATGTGCATAATTTCAATTAAAGCTGACTTTCTATGCTTAGTTTTAATGAAGTGATCTCAGGGAAATTACTATTTCCTTATCTAATATAAAGATATATATTTGAATGCAAGATTAAGGCACATTTTGATATGCTTTGTTTCTAATTTTTCCAACTAATTTTTTTCAATTAATGTCATCTAAAACTTTTGATACAGCATATGAAAGAATCTCAGGCAGAAATCATTAGTTAGTATTACTAAAATAAATTATTTTTGTTGCATTGCTTTATTATAGTACTGAAAGAGCCATGCAGCTTGAGACTTGTATTCTGTGAAATGAAACGTTGAATTAGTCAACTTTGAAAGTCCTTTCTAGTTCCACTATGTGGAGATTATAAGCTTTACTCTGCAGTGTATTCCAAGCAATGTCTACCATATATTTCAGATAAGACCTTTGAGATTGCCTACTTTAATCTTATTATGTAAAAGATATAAAAACTGAGGTGAAAAGTAGTTAAATTATCTTTTTCATATCACAAAGAACAAATTGTCTTGTATCAGGGAAAATAGATTATTAGCCAAGTTCTATCTACTTGTTTTAACTATTCATCCCCACTTCCATCATTTGTTCCTTATTTGTTGTTGTCGTCGTTTGTTTTGAATTATTTCTGGAAATATCAGTGAGTTAAAAACTCTGCAAGATATCTATATCTACCTATCTGTCTATCTATCTATCTATCTATCTATATCTGGCAGAGTTTTTAACTCACTGATATTTCATATATATATATATATATACACAAACATATATGAAATATTGTTTATAATATATAGTATAACATCATTATTAAAGATTTTTGTTAATGTCACAAAACTTTCAGTGCATTTTCTTGTCTAAACAAAAGAAATTATTGTATTCATGTATGTTAAGATGGGTAGTTTTTTCATTTTATATTCTGAAATCAGCATGAGTGTAACAAACATGGTCATAGCTGTTCATATAGCCATTGCTTCAACTGAATTATGTGTATTCTTAGTACTGCATGTATTGAATTTGTCATTCCCTATTTTTTCAAAAACATTACATTATGGTTCAGTATTAGAACAAAAAGTTATTATCTGAAAACAAGAAACAAAAGAGCAGGAATAATTAAATTTCATATGATTAAACAAAGATTTGTTATTGGAGTCATCATGACAATCCTATATTTACTTGCTAATGGACAGCTGACTGATTTATATGGCTTTGCTTCTTATCATGTCAACCAAGAACCAAGAGTGTTGGCACCACAAAGGATGGTATTATAAATGTAGAATCTTGAGTCAATCCCAGACCTACTGAAAATCTGCATTTAACAAGATTAGCACCTTAATCTTTAAAAAGCAGGGCTTTATAGCACCAAGGAAGATATCCACAAGAAGCTGATACTGTTTTAGATTTTTTTTTTTTTTGTGAAAGAAAGAAAAAGAGAGAAAAGAAAGAAAGAGTGAAAGAAAGAAAAAAAAAAGAATGTAAGAGAGAAAGAAAGAGGACGAGAAAGAGGGAGAGAGAATGGGATTCTTGTTCTATTGCCCAGGATAGAATGCAGTCTAAAAATGGGTATTAAAAACCTCTTTTATGCCAATAATTGTGCTTAACAATGGAGACAGGAAGGAATAAGGGATGAAAATAACAAACAAGCAGCCAACCAATATTTTATTTAAACCTGTGAAATGCTAT